>CAOJBK010333615.1:0-12516 GCA_948294925.1 Codiaeum variegatum | reverse complement strand
AAGAACCAAAATATTTGGGCAACCAAGAGAGCTGGTTCAAGCTTCTTGAAGAGGAAGGAGACACAAACCTTAAGAAGGCTTTGGTGTGAGTTAAACTAGAGGCTTGCACTTGAGGAGCTTAATAAAGGAGGGAGTAAAGGTATTTGAAGCTTTAAACCTCCTTCTAAGTTGTAACTATGTTTTGTATAATAATTGGCTAAAGAATCCTTGAATGAGATTATGGGTCCAAATCAAGGTTTAGATGTTCATTAAAGAGTTTAATGAATAGTTAAGCTATCTATGCTAAAAGAGTTTTGGAATGGAAACTAATTTTACAAAATTTTTGAAAAATAAAAAATCGAACCATCACGGGTTTGTGGAATTTTATATTTTCCACTTCTGCTGCACGACTCGTATCCTTCCTTCAGTGATGATGTCTTCACCGGCCACCATGAACAGAGCTCTGAAATGGTATTTTTATCCTAGATGTAGGCTAAATTGTCACTAAGAACTCCAAAACTAGAAAAAGGATGGTTTATAGGCTTTGGTCGTCAACCTTTGCTTCATTGCGGGGGAGGAGATGTAGGTGGATATCGTCACTCCGGTGGAATAACAACAGCCTCTGATGGTTAGATTAGGGTTTTTCTTTGACCAAAAAGAGTAAGTTTATTTGTATTAGGGTTGTGATAGTCTTTTTGAATTCCCAAGATTGGTGGGATCCTACCTTAGGGCACGTGGAGTTGGACTTATGCTTGGAGAATAGATCTGGGCTCATAGATACTCGAATCAGGGTCAATAGTAGTGTCACTTAGGAGTTGAAAATGAAATGAGTTGGGTTTTTATGTTGTCTTAGAGTTATTCAGCCTAGGGTCATTATGGTTATCTCATTCCTGGGTTTGGACCGACTATCCATACTCTGTCATGGGTAGGTAAGGGAGGAATATCGCTCATGGGCCCGTTTAACACTTAGCATCCTTGACTAGGTCATGGAGTTGGGCTTCGAGGGTAAACCTTGGCCTCTAGTACTTCACTCAATTTGGGCCTTCCTCCTAACCTCTACCTAATATTTTGGTCCTCCTCCCTAGAACTTACTACTCTATTAGCTTAACCCATAACTCTTGGGGCTTATGGACCTGTGTTAATAAATCTATTTTTCTAATAGTTTGAAAGCAAAACATTACATACAGTAGGGAATCACTATGTTTGTCTCCATGAACAAAGATCTCCGTGACTTGAACAAGCTTGAGTCTCCAGATAGGAAAGCAATGGTCCCAGAAGCTACTAATTTTCTTTGAATAATTGGAGGTCGATTGTGTGCTGTTTAAGGACCTGCCCATTTTAAAATTGATGATGCCACATCGTTAAGTCATATCACACCTGCCTTTGTTGTCACAACAAAAGCATCCTCCTCTAAAAAGTCTGCTGAAGAGGGTCGAATCAAACATGAAAAAGACAAAAAAATGGTAAGGGGTCATTTGCTTAACCATATGACTAATAGTTTGTTTGATTTATTGGTTAACCAAAAATTCACAAAGGTCATCTGGAAAATCTTAGATAAAAGGTAGGACTTTGATGAAGCAAGCAAAAAGATGTATGTTATAGGCAAATGGATGTAGTTCCAATTGGTCGATAACATGCTTATCATGAAACAAGTCCATGAATATGAAAACATTGTTGCTGATGTGTTGAATGAAGGAATGAAAATGTGAAAAAATTTGCAAGCAAACATCCTACTAGAGAAGTTCCTACCTTACTAGAATGACAATAGAAACTTCTGAAATGCAAAAATAAAGACATGTCACTTCAGGATCTCATCAGCCATTTAATGATTCATGAAGAAAATTGCCTCAAAGTTAAGCTTACTACTTCATCAATTAATTATGTCAATGTTAACCATGTTGAATCTATTGCTCCATATAATAAAGACAAGTTTAAAGGTAAAGGGAAGAAGGTAAAGAAAGATACACAACATAAAAAGAAATTCAATGTCAAAAAAGGTGATGGAAAAATATAAAAAAAATCAAGTCATTTGTTTTGTCTATTTCAAACCTAGGTACAAATCTTACTAATATCAACAATAAGAGTGGCAAAATCAAGGACAAAAGCACACTGAACAACCTTCTCCACAAGCTAATCTTATTGAAAAATAGGAAATCATAGTTACTGTAGTGGTGGACGAAAACGTAATGGAACAAAAATAGATTGGGTGTTAAACACTAGAGCTTCTAGGCATCTATGTGCAAACAATGAACTCTTCCACAGCTGTTAAAAAGCTACTTGTGTCATCATAGGAAACTCTATAAGTGCTGGAGTGCTTGGTAAAGGAAAAATCTAGCTGAAACATACTTCTAAAAAAACTTTAGCCTTGCATGATGTATTATATGTCCCATCTATGTGTTAGAATTTAATTTCCAAAAGCTTGCTCAATCAGGCTAGACTTAAAATTGATTTTGAAGCTAATAAGGTTGTAATCACTAAAAATGGGAATTTTGTAGGGAAAGGTTATTTGGCTAATGCTCTACTAATATTGAACATTATCTATGATTTTTTTGTTGGTTTTAATGAAAGTACGTCTGCTGCTTTTGGTTATATTACCGAATCTATTAATCTTTAACATGATAGATTCAATCATGTGAATTTTTCTTCCCTCAAAAGACTAAAAAACATGCATCTGATAGATAATGCAAGTGCTTATAATGTTTCCAAATGCATTATTTATGTTAAAGCAAAGTTGGCTAGCAAACCTTTCAATTTAGTGGCATACAAAAGTACTGAACTTTTAGAATTAATTCATACATATTTGGTAGACTTCTAGAATACTGTTAGTAGAGGAGGAAAATGACACTAAAACTTACCTTCTTCATCACAAAGATGAGGTTGAAGTCATGTTTTTAAAATATAAGGCATGAATTGTGTTAACTTTAGGGAGCAAACCGACTCTAGAAGTTTCACCTCGATTATGACGGATTTTGCCTTCAAGGTAGTGGAAATTTCATGACACAACTCTTATTTTTCTATATTATTTTTCTAATAGCAACAACAAATAAAAAGCTACCACCATAAAATCACCAGAGATAAAACATAGCATCCCTCAATATTATTAATTACTCATAGCTCAATAAAGAATAGTAAAAATAAATAAACCCCAATTTCGGTGGAAGCAAATTCTACGATAAAAAAAATATAGCATCTCATTCTATTGAATAAAGTCAACCAAAAATTAAAAAATTAAAAGAAAATACCACCATCATCAAAATTAAATTCAACCTACAAAATAAACACATTGTTGACATGGGTACAAATACCTTGGGCAAAGCCAAGGATAGGTTACATTCCAAATACTCTGGACCGAGGCCAGGATAGATTACAACCCAAGTATTATAGTTTGAGCTAATTTTAGATGATGGACTTAGATAGTCCAAGTTGATCTAAGGCTTTTTAACCCCTATTGACACCAGCATAAATCACTCTGGAGTTGAGCTCGGGTCGAGTGAGGAAGTTAGATTCAAGACTCAAGGCCTAGGTCCAAGACCCTAGGTAACAATGTCTAATGATGGAATCAAGCCTACTAAGGCCATCCTAAGTGAGCCTAGGCCAAGATAGAGGTAAGACTAGGAGATAGACATCCCAAGCCCAAAACCCTCTAGAGCACCATCTCCATCACCCTCAAACACTATAAAAGGAAAGCCTAAGGATAATTTTATCATCTTCAATCTTTTACATACTATCAAGAAATTTCATTATTTAGAACTTCAGTTGTTATTGTTTCATCCAAAAGTGGTGATCTTTGACCTATATTTCTGCCCTAATGAATCGGTTAATGACGAAAGCTTATATACCACCATCCTTCGAATTTCAAGCTACATCCCGGGTTCGAGGTTTCTATTCTTCTTTTTCTTGATTTAACTAGAGGTGAGGTCAACTGATCTACGGTGTTTGTTTTTTTTTTCATTTCTTTGTTTGTATTTAGCTATTATTTTCATTTCTATACTTTGTTTCCATATTAAGAAAAATACTAAAAAAAAATACTATATGGAATATTATTTTCAAATTCAAAAAAGAGAGAGAAAAAAAGAAGTTTCCTACTTTGAGCAAGAACATTCCAGCCTTGACTAAAACTAATGGAACCATTATAAACAATCAAAAGATTAATTTTCCTCTGACCAACTGCCCAAATTGGCTTGGGCGCAAACATCTTTTTGACAAGCTCGACAAAACCAATTCTAATAGAGTAAAATGGCTGAAATCTCAAAAAATTCAAAATTAAAAAAGTTGATGAATTTATGCACACTCACTCAGTCGAAGACATTGAGATTGAAGAGTCTCGACCACGGGAGGTAGTGATACCCGAAGGCACTCCACCCCAATTTATGGACAATACTATAGCAGAAGAAATTAAAAGGAATGAGTATAGTTGAGAACTTATACCGCCTAGGCTAATATAATAACTATTGGTTTAGTTGTAGCTTAGGCTAATATAGACAAGTATATCGGGATGATGAACCACATGACCCAAGTCATATGTACTTTCATGGAATAAAATAGAAATGCTTAGAATGAGGTGCACCATACAATTTGGAACATTACAACCTCAATTTACAACCTAGTTGATATTTTGGTATGGTGATATAATGACATTGCAATACAACGTGGTACCCCACCTTGGCCGCTGCAGCGCCCCTAGGGGAACCATAATGATTTGAGATATGGTGAAGTTTGCATTGCCCAAAGGGATCATATCGGCCATAGAGAAGACAGTGTGTAAGGCCAATATAATCTGGTACCTTAATAATAAGACAATAAAAAATGGACACTAAGCTGGCTAGGCAGTTGGAAAGGATGAAGGTATAGGTTGGTCATCCCCAAAGGGAGATATACTAAAAGCCATATCCAAACTACATAGATAACAATTCTAAGAAAATAAAAGATTAATTTTACCCTGGCCCAACTATTCAAATCAGCTCGGGCGCTAGCATCTTTTTTACAAGATTGATGGAACTATTTCTAATAGAGTAAAATGGCCAGAACCTCAAAAAATTCAAAATTAATAATTGATGAATTCATACACACACACTCGATTGAGGACATATTGAGAATGAAAAGTCTTGGCCACTGAGTAGGTTGTATTTCAGTATACAGGCCCTTCACAAGTGAGACATCATGGATAGGAGACTTCAATTTGATTGTTCCTTTTCAAATAATTTTAACTCTTCTCTTATCCTTATATCTCACATAACCTCGATTGGATTTCTTTAGCTTGGAGAACTTGGATTCGTGTCCTGTCATATGCTTTGAGCAGTTGCTGTTAACATGCCAGTCGTCTGATGTGCCTTTGTTTCTCAAACATACACATGTTGAATTTGGTAGATTTAAGTCCACAATCAATGATGGGTCCTATTATATTAGCAAGTTTGGTTCCTATAAGAGCCCATACTTAAATCCATCTCAATGCCTTTCTAAATTTTGAAATCAAGCATGCATTAGGCCTTTGATGAGGTATCTGATAGGTGACTGACTGTTTTAAGCCACTGAATGAAGATGCAACATTAGATGTAGTAGACTGATTAACAATTGCATTAGCATTAATCTAATCAATGATAGATTTTTGTTTTTGAAAAGTAAGAGAGAATTCCCCTCTTTTGTTTTTTATTTTTACATCAAGAAGCTGTCAAAACTAAGCATCTCAGATAACTTGTTGTTTTCGTTACTCATTTGATCATTAGACTTGACTAGGATGCTATTTTGAAAAAAATAACATGAGAGATCATCACTCATCTTTTGATATTGCCTATTAGAAGTTCATTTTTCATGCATTCATTATGTAATACATGATTAAATTCCTGAATCATAGATAACTCAAATGAAATTTTAGTAAACTTAGTTTTTAGTGACATGTAAGCCCTCTTTAGGCATCTATGCTCACTGTACAATTCATTAAAAACATTTTCAATATCATTTTTAGCATTTGAGTTAGAAAGGTGTACCTCAGAAGTTTTCTCTTCCTTATGACAGTCGATTGAATCTTCCATCAAGCATAGATTGGCTTTTTCATTAGCATATGAGTTATCATCAGTTTCCTAAGAGCCTTCACTATCACTCTAGGTTGCTAACACTTATTTTCCCTTCTTGTTGGCAGTTAGACTAGGGTTGTTACACTCATAGCACACTACTTTCGTTAATTCTTTCTTTGAGGCTTCAACGTTTGTGTGCTTTTCTCTTTGTTAGGCTTCTAATATCTATTTCCTCTTTTTTTTTTCCAGAAACCCATTCATTTTCCTTGCTAAGGAAGCCACTTCATATGAATCATATAAATATGATTCAACAGCTAGTGCAATTATTTTCTTTTGTTTAGTTTCAGTGTTAACTCTCTTAGTTAAAACCATCTCATAGGTTAGGAAGTTGCCTATGAGTTCATCCATTGTTACTTCCTCCTTTTCTTCCATTACATTAACCATGGAATCTCATTCCTTAGGTAGGAACTTGAGTATCTTTTGAATTTGATTCTTTTTTGGCATATCATAGCCTAGAGCAGTGAGTTGATTTGTCAAATTTATGAATATGATATTCATAGCAGTGATAGACTTCACTGGCTTTATCTCAAAGAGATCATATTCCTTCATTAGGATATTCACTTTCGCTTCTTTGACTAACTTTGTTCCTTCATAGGTGTTCTCTAACTTTTCCCATATTTCCTTTGTAGTAGTACACCCTGGAAACAAGATTGAACTCAGAAGGAGTTAGTGCACAATGTAAAATGTCCATGGCTTTAGCTTTGAGAGAAATTTACAACCAGTCAGCATCATTATATTCTGATTCTTTCATGGGGACTCTTTTAGATTCCATTATTTTCATAGGAACTTTAGGACCATTCTGGATGATTGTCGAGGCGGCTATGTCAGTGGCCTAGATGAAGCGAATCATCTTTGTTTTCTAATATGTATAATGAGTTCCATTGAAAAGTGGTGGTCTCTTGATGGACTCTCTTTTAGGTAGCAATAGATCTTCGTATGCCTAACTAGCTATGATAGGATCTTTCCTATGTGGATGTTAAGCCTAAATTGGACTTTCTTTGATTTTTCTAGATTAGTTAAATGATTCAACCAACTCTGTTTAGGTATCTGAAGGTGATGAAATGATTAGTTGTCCAATAGGTAACTTATGTTACCAAGTATATTAGGCTCCTTAATAATAACTAAAGCAAACTACACAAGTATCTAATCATGCTGATTAACATCTGAAGATGCTTACAATAGTAAGCCAGTGCTTACTATTAGTCCCCAACTAAGCTGGGTTTAGAAGGCTAATGGTGTTTGTTAATGATTGTATCTCCAATTGATGAGAATGAGAGTGATATATTGTTACGGTGAGATTTTTAATAAAAAAGACTTAGCAAGTATATTTTTCATTTTTTATTTATTTATAAGAAGTTAGGTAATTGAATGTAATGCACAAAAATGAAAAGAGACAAAACACATAGATTTATACTGGTTCAACACCTAAGCCTACATCCAGCCCCCAAAGAGCATACTTTGAGAATTTCACTATGTGAGCTCAATTAATTTAAGCTAGAGAAAAGCATGACAAAGTCCTAACTGGCTTAAGAGCTTAATCTTGGAGAAATATCCCCTTTCTCCAACCCCTCAGAATTTTTCTAAGGATTCTGAAAGCCTCCCATCTATTCACATTAATAGATGAACCTCTAATGGGCTTTTAATTAGTCAGTTTTGACACCTCTAATAAAAATATGGCCTTGATTAGGTGCATGAATACCTTTACAGTTGTAGAAAATTAAAGTTAAAAATACAAAGAAACCTTTTATAACAAAAATTCCTAGAATGGATCAACGCTTTAAATTATCAAGGAATTTCATTTGAATGGAAGAATTTACGAATAAAATCTCAAGGTATAATGATGAAGAATTTTAATGCACTTGAGAAAAAATATTTAATGCTCAATAAATTTCCCCAAACCTTTGAAGAGAAAAGATAAAGAGTTTTTCAAGATAAATGATTAGAAGAACTACTGCTTTCTTAAAGAATTCTAAAAATTAAGAACACTCTAATCTCATCAATGAATCAACCAACCTCTTAAATGTATTTTTGAAGTGGTATTTCTAGAATTTAAAGAAAAACTAGCTTAGGAATAGAAAATATTTTAATTTTTAAAATCTACCACCTAACATCTTTCTTAACAAGTAGTTGTCACTCTTAATTTGACAAGCGACATCTACTTTTGCTGAAAATCAGGCTTTTTTAGCCTTGCCAGCTTGCTAGTTGTTAAAATTGTAACCATATATGAAAAAGTTATTTTTATTTCATATAAGAATGTCAAAGAATATTCTTCCTTAACTAACCAATCAGCTGATTCTTTATTCATTAACGAATCAGTCCATGAGTGTTTTAATTTTTCAAAAATGATTCATGTTTCATTTGTACTAAGTGCATATACATTAAGGAACTAATGGATCTCGTTAGGTGACTAACTACAATCTTGCAGGCTCCTGATAGATGCAACTTTGAGTTCTTCTAAAGCTAGACAGTTAGGTACCTATGTAATGATTCTTTAACCTATAATAAACATATTAGTAGAAATTTTTCATATCACTCAATTTTGTCATCAAAATTTTAGAATGCTAAATCATATGGTTAATAAAGATAAGGTTGTCATCTACAAAAATGAGATGTGAGATATAACGTTCTCTAAGAGCCAATCTTAAAGCATTAATATCATTATGATTACAAGCTGCAGATAATAGATTAAAAAGTGCCTCTACACATAAAATAAATAGAAATGGCGATAATGGATTGCCCTGTCAGACAACACGAGATGGAAAAACATTTCCATTGATTGCCTTTAATAATAAATGTATAGGACACTCCCTGAACACACCTTATTACTAAACTAACCTAAGATGCATCAAAACCAAAAGTGGAAAACATACCTTCAATGAAATCACTCCAGTCTATCGTATGCTTATATTGAGCTTCATTGCAACCATCCCTCTACAACCATCTTTGATTTTAGAGTATGCATTACTTTAATATGAAAAATGCCATTGTTTGTAATTAAACGCTTAGGCACAAAGGCACTCTGCTTTTCTGAAATAATAGTAGGCAAAATTTGCTTCAACTTGTTCACAATTACTTTAGACAGTAGTTTTTACACAACATTACAAACTCCTATAAGTCAAAACTCCTACATATGAACTGGGTTAGTGACCTTAGGAATCAAAACCAAATTAATGTGATTAAAATTATTAGGGAAAGGACCACCATTTAAAATAGAGAGACAATCTTTAGTCACTTAATTATAAACATACCAAAAATTGATGTAAAAAGAATCTGAAATGCTATCGGGACTTGGAGTCTTGTCAGGATCCATCTACCTCAAATCTTGAAATACTTCCACAGCTAGAAATGAATGAAGGAGATGCTCATTTTCCTCAGTTGTAAGAAAATGACTCATGGAAGATAAAATAGAAGGATCACAAACTGATGTGCTCGATGAGTATAACTTCTCAAAATATGTAGTTGCAGTAGAACAAATACCATCAAAATCAGAAACCCAAGTATCATCTTCGCTGAACAAACTCGAAATTGAATTGAACCACTTTCTTTGAGATGCTATTTGGTGAAAAAAATGGTTATTATGACCCCCCTCTTTTAACCACTAGACTCTTGAATGCTGCTTTTAATATGTTTCCTCTTGAAGGAGCAGATTATCCATCGTCGTTTCAGTCGAATTTATCTCCTCTAGCATAGTAATGTTGTTTGGTTGCTCTTTGAGGGCTTACAATCTCATATAAAAATGTTGTATCTCTCTGAATAGCCTATTACACTTTTCATCCCCCCACTACATAAATTTTTAAGATAAAAAGCTAATCTTCATATAATGACTGAAAGGAAGAAGAGTTATTCTAAGCTTTAGTTACCTACATTTGGCACTCTTTATAAAGCATCCATATGTTTTCAAAGTGTCTCCTACGCTTTCTTATAGTATTAGAATTACGAACCACACTTTTGAGGAAAATAGAAAGGTGATCATTTTAGGGAGAGTGAATGTGCTCTACACATGATGATGGATGATAATTGACAAATTATGCATTATTATACCCCATTTTCTTAATGATTTTGTGTTTTAAATTGAGTTTGATTTATTTGTTCTAAGTGTTTTTAGTTCTTTTCAAGAAAAAAATTGAAATCCAAGGTAAGGAAGGATTATTTTGAAGTCCGAGCTTGAAAGACGAAGAAAATGCGTGAAAACGGAGCGAAAATGGTGGACAACACCTCCCACGGGTGCTGGCACGGCCGTGCCAAGGGTAGCACAACCCGTGGGAGGCTAGAAATTAATCCTGACCAAGCAGTAGCCTACCACGGGCCTTTCCACGACCGTGCCAGCCGACCTCCCACGGGTGCTGGCATGGTTGTGGCTGCCACGGTTGAGAAACAGAGCTGGGGAGACGAAAAACAAGTCAAGGAAGGCTTCTAAAGGTGATTTACAGAGATCATCACCGAATCAAAGCTGGAACGAGGGAGATTCGAGTGGAAATCCATTAAAGTTATCATGAACTTCACTAGTTTCCATAACTTCTTAATCTTTTCTTATTCTTTTATTTTGATTATGAACTAAACATATTATCTGCCTAGATTAGATGAGTATTACTCGATTGTATGGATTAATCAATTTTTATTCAATGAATATTTGGTTTTTCATTAAGTTTATCTCTTGATTATTTAATCTGAAAATCAATTGCATTGCTAACGTGTTGTTGGTTTATGTTGTTTAAACCTTACTAGAGATAGATGGTTTAAACCTAGAATATTCAAGAGTTTAATAGGATTGTTGTGTTTGCTAGAGATAGATTCACAAACTCCTGGGGTTTACATATTTTTCATTAGATCTTCATGCTTTTTCTAATTGAATAGGTATGAGAAGAGATTTCATCTTATTACTTAGGAATTAGGGTTTAATTGCTTGAGAAAGATTTAAACCTAGAATTGATGAAAAATCCCACTTAATGATTGATTGTTATATTCGTTGATGTGTTGATTGACCCTGAAATTTGAGTAATACGAGTCGAAGTCTAGGTAGATTACTTTAAAAATCCATTTTAGTTTCCATATTTGATTTACAAGTTTTTCTACATTTTATTACGTTTTGTTAGTTTAATTTTTTAGTTCATAAAATCTCAAATTATTGTTGGCTAGACAATAGAATAGGAGACTGAGTTGGTGCTTGGTTGAATGAACTTCAAAGAAATTCCCTTGGGAGAATGATACTGGGACTTACCAATTTTTATTACTTGATACGACCCCGTACACTTGCGGGTGTGAAAATTGAGCATAAAAATATATACAACAGAAAAAAAAAGTAAGCTCTGAAAAAACACATCAAGTTTTTGGTGCCACTGCCACGGAATTTCATTTTAAAGTTTGTTACAATCAACATTAACAATAAATCCAATGCTACTGATTTAGCCTTTATTTTTCGATATTTAAGTTCTATTTTTCTTTCAATTTATTTCAGGTTAGTGCATGACCAGAGCTAACTCATCTCTTAGTGCATGACCAGAGCTAACTCATCTCTGGAGGAAGTGGATCCAATTCCTGAAAGAGTTGGTGATTTACTGATTCAAGATATGGTAGAGGGTGCTTTAAAAGGAGGCATAGTAGAACTAGAGGTAGAAATAGAAGGGAATCAAAACAGAATCAATCTTGGTGGCAATGGGAATAGACGGGCCATAGAAGATGGAAATGAGAATGGTGATGGTAATGGGAATAACTTTTGAGTGCTTAGGACCATGCAATACTTCGCACGGGCAGATTTGAATAATGTTGGAGGTCCAATTAGAAGGCCACCAGTGGACTCCAACAATTTTGAGATTAAGCTAGCCATTATTCAGATGATCCAAAATTCTTGTCAGTATGGTGGATTGGATCATGAAAATCCTCATACTCATTTGGATGAATTTGTGGAGATTTATGACACGTTCAAGATGAATGGAGTCTCAGAGAATGACATTAAATTGAGGTTGTTTCCATTCTCTTTGAGGGACAGCCTAAAAAAATGGTTGAAGTCATTTCCTCCTGGACATTTTACTACTTGGGAACAATTAGCAGTGGCATTTCTCGAGAAGTATTTTCCACCTACTAAGACCACAAGCTCCGTCAGGAGATCTACTCCTTTTACAACCAAAGGGGGAGTCAATTTATAAAGACTGGGAAAGATTTAAGGAGTTTCTATTTAAGTATCCACATCATGGTTTTGAGCTATGGTAATAGATAGAGAGTTTTAACAATGGTCTTAACTATAATAATAGGCAGCTTCTTTTAGCATCAAGAGAAGGATCTTTGGACTCTATGACACCAGAAGAAGTGTGGGAACTTATTAAAGAAATGTCCAGAGCCTATTATCAGTGGCTACCCAACTAACGGGATTAATCAAGGCCAAAATCACAAGGTATCCATTCTATGGATGAGCTTACAGCCATAACAGCTCAAATTGAAGCTCTAAATAAGAAGTTTGATAGAATGAATT
>CAOJBK010333126.1:0-35189 GCA_948294925.1 Codiaeum variegatum | reverse complement strand
ACCCTTGAGGAATGGGTGGCTGATATGAAATTACAAAAAGATGAGATGCTGAGAATGAACAAGTTGCTGAGTAGTAAGTATTAGAAAGGTGTTGATAGAGCCAAGGAAACACAAGTGCTCCTACTTGGCCAAAAAGAAGTTGTTCAAGAGCTGAGGAAATAAGAGAAAGAAGCAACAGAGGCAAGAAGAAATACAATGAGGCTTGGGAAAGCCTCAAAGGATTCAATCTTGATTCCATTTGATTCAAATTATCTTTATGTACTATTATGAATTCTTTTTGCATGCTTGTTAGATTTAGAACTTGAACTTACTTGGGAACTTTAAACTGCTGTGAATGTGAATAAGTATTGAGGAAGGCCTTAGGCTTGAGAAATATGATTTAAAGGCACTAATGCCTTCTGAGAATTGTTGATTTTTGCTGAACACTTTCACACATCAATACCACAACCATGCATTGCATAAGGGAAATAGTAAAAATCAGTAAAGATACTGCTAAAATTTACTAAAATTCAGTAGACATACTACCAAAATTTATTCAAAATTCAAAACTTCTTTATTTTTTATTATTCTGAGGAAAACAAAGAAAACATTATTCAAATATGAAATAAACATCATTCCTTTATTTATAAACTTACCAATGTGAATTGGTATTTTTTTTTGGCCAAGAGGCCATTACAGCTATTTTGTTACCAACATTTCCCACCTAGTGGGAAAATATTTTTTTCAGGTATTTTCCATTGATGAACCTTTTGTGTGGCTCTCTCTCCAACTTTCCAACTAGTAAGAGTTACCTTCCAGCACTTAGTGCACTCTAAACAGTCTCCCCTAGTTGGAATACCATTTCCCCAACTCTCTATCTTTTGTTCCAAGTGGCAGTATAACTTTCCAGGCTAAGTCACCTGCCTCAAATTTCTTTTTTCTGATTCTTTTATTATATGACTTGGATACTTTCTTCTTTTGGGCCACCATGCATGTGAAGGCCCTTAGGCATTTTCATCAACTTCCTTAAGCTCCATCAACATAGCTTGGGAATATTCCTTAGGAGTCAATTCATTTTGCCTTACACCACTCAAGGAAGGAATACATACCTCCAAAGGCAAAATGGCATCATGCCCAAAGGTAAGTGCAAAAGGACTTGGACCAGTTACTGCTCTTTTTGAAGTTTGATATGACCATAATGATTTTTATAGTATTCATGGCCAATATTTAGGATTATCCTCAAGAATATTCTCCAATATGCCAATGATGATTTTGTTGGAGGTCTTCGCTTGACCATTGGCTTGAGCATAATAAGGAGTTGAGGTAAGATGTTTAATACTATAATCTTCCATAAATTTCCTCATCTCATCCCCAGTGAACATAGTTCCCTGATATGTAGTAATAGTTTGAGAAATCCCAAACCTATGAATGAGATTTTCTGTGAAGAAGGCAATAACATCGTCTTGCTCAACTTTTTTCATAGGATTTGCCTCCACCCACTTGGTGAAATAGTCAGTGGCCAAAATAATGAAGCTAAGGCCCTTAGATAAAGCAGGATAGATTTTTCTAATGAGATCAATGACCTACCCTCTAAATGGCCATGGTTTCACCAATAGATACATGTCATCAGCTGGTACTTGTTGAATGGTGCGATATTTAGCATAAGAGATGCAGTCTTTCAAGATCGAAGGATAATGGTAACCATGCCTCCTAATTAGCCATCTCATCTTCCTTTTAGCCTTATGTACACCATAAATGCCTTCATGGACTTGTAGTAGAATCTCAACTGCTGAAGGAAATGAAGGACATCTTAATAGTAAGCCATCAAAGGTTGTTCCATACAAGTATTCCCTAATCAAAACATAATTTAGAGCTTGAGCTCTAATTTTGAACGAAACTTTTTTGAATGGATTTTACAGATATGCCTTGAAGCCAGCACACTAATCACCTACCACATTCAAGTTTGTGTTGAATGACTTAAATCAAAAACCTCTTTCTTGAATGAATGAGTGTGATTTTTTCTACAACAAAATCAACTTGTGAGTTAAATCCTCTAACATTTTCAAACCTGATACAACCTGAGATAATTCATCAGCTTCCCAATTAGATTCTTGAGGTACATGCATAAAAGAAATATTTTCAAAGGAATCAACAAGTTGGATGGCAGTAGTAAAATAAGGGCTAGAGATAAGCTGGTGCACTTATATTCCCCAGATAACTACTTGATTATAAGTTGTGAATCATTAATAACCAGTACATTCTTGGCACCAATGTCTTGAAGAATTTCAAGGTCTGTGATTAAAGCCTCGTATTCGGCTTGATTATTAGTGTAATCAAAATCTAAAGTAAAACTTAAAGCCATTTTTGTACTAGAGGGAGATGTAATTACCACACCAACACCAACTGAATTATCTGTAGAAGAGCCATCAAACCTAAGGACCCAAGGTTGAATGTTCACTGTACATATAGGAAACTCCTTTTCCTCAAAGATTTCCTAATTTGGATGATCAGAAAGGAAATCCACCAAAGCTTGATCCTTCATTGATTTTTGAGGATGATAGACTAATGAGAAATTGATCAAGCTTAGTAGCCATTTCCTAATATTTCCTGACAAAATAGGTCTATTCAATATGTACTTCATCAGGTCAGTCTGTGAAATTATGCAAACTCTATTTTTCAAAAGATAATGCCTCAATTTAGTACAAGTAAAGTATAAAGCAAGGCATAATTTCTCTATTGAGGAATATCTTTTTTCAATAGGAGTTAAAATTCATATCAAATAATAAATGGCATGTTCATGGCCTAATTTATTATTTTGAGCTAAAAGATAACCTATCGATTCATAACCAGTACATATATATAAAGTTTCAAAGGTATCCCTTCCCCAAGAAACACTAGTACATGAGATTTTGACATATATTCCTTAATTTTATCAAAGGAATTTTGGTGTCTCGATTCCCATTTAAAATCACCTTCTTGTTTTAGTTTTAACAAATCAAAAAAATTCTTTTATCTTTCCACCAAGATTAGAAATAAATCTCCTTAAGTATTTGTCCTGCCTCAAGAACCTCTGTAGCTCTTTTTTTGTCTGAGGTGGCTTTGCTTCAAGCACTGCCTTTACTTTATTCTTGTCGATCTCAACCCCTCTTTGATGTGAAAGAAATCCTAAGAAGTTCCCAGTATGTACACTAAAAGAAAATTTTAAAGGGTTAAGTTTTATGTGATACCTTTGCTTTATTCTTGTTAATCTCAACCCCTCTTTGATGCACAAGAAATCCCAAGAAGTTCCTAGTCTGTACACCAAAAGAACATTTTAAAGGGTTAAGTTTTAAGTGATAAAATATCATTTTTTCGAAATTTTTCTCAAGTGGAGCACTAGTATTTTGGATGATTTTTTGGATTTTACCATAATATTATCAATGTAAATCTCCATATGATGGCTGATCATGTCATGGAAGATGGAATTCATGGCCCGTTGATATATTGCACTAGTATTTTTTAAGCCAAAGGGCATAACCAACCACTCAAAAGTCCCAATAGCCCTAGGACATCTGAAGGCGATCTTCGAAACATCTTCCTTAACAATGAAAATTTGGTTATAATATTAAAAACCATCCATGAATGACAAGAGCTCATTCCTAGAGGTGGCATCAATAAGCATATCAACAACAGGCATAACATGAATATCTTTAGGAGTGGCCAAATTTAAGTCCCTAAAATCAACACATACTATAAGCTTACAATTGTTTTTCATAATAGAAACTATATTAGAAAGCCATTTCGCATACCTGGTCGGCCTGATGAAGCCAGCATTAAGTAGTTTTTTTTTAATTTCTTTCTTAACTTTCAATTCTACCTCCTTAGATGAACTTAGAGTTTGTTATAGGAAGGCTGTGCTCAACTACCTCTCTTGCTAAATCAGGCATTTCAGTGTAATCCCATACAAAACACTCTTTAACTTCTTTTAACAATAAAATTAATTCTTTTTTGATATTTTCTTTTAATAATGAACTGACATACGTAATTCTTGGCTCTTGGAGAGTGTTAAGATTTATATATTCTAAAAGATCATGAACCACATATTGATTATCTTGAAGGCTTAATGGAGCCTCTATCATATCTTCAAGCTATAACTCTTCAAAATCCTCAACAAACACACTTTCCTTAATTATGTATGCTTTACACAGTTTCAGATCTTCCTCAAAAATTTGATTCACTACCTGCTACATTAGAAGGTTGTGAATGGTAGATGCAACTACTGCGAACTCCTCTTATCAATTTCTTCAATAATAGGAACCTCCATCAACCATTTAGAGTAAGGAATGCTAGACTTTTTCAGTAATTCAAATATGAGTGATCTTGAACTTGTTTTCTGTATGTCATGTTTAGAAAAATAAGTGTGCTTTGAATCTCCATTCATCTTTCTCCTAGCAAATTTGAGAGGGCCCAAGTTTGCATCATAGAACTTGGCTCTAAATTATCGGCACATGTTGTAAATTGCTTATTGTCAGCCTAAACCACTTCAACATCATCACCCTTCCAAAAGAGAAAAAATTTGTGTATAGAAGATGGCACACACTAGTTGGCATGAATCTAATCTCTTCTAAGTAAAGCATTATAGTTGGCCTTCAATTCCATAATAAAGAAGGTTGTAAGAGAATTTCTACTGCCAACAGTGATTTCCATAGGAAAAACTCCAAGGACACCAGTAACTTCCCCTATAAAAGTTGATATAGTAATGCTAGTAAAAGTGAAATCTTCTTGTTTTTTCCCAAGAAAGCTTAAGAGCCTAAGAGGAATATCATTAAGCATTGAACCATTAACCATTATGATCCTAGAGAATGGTTTACTGTTCAAGTGAGCCTTGATGTACAGAGGCTTTATGTGTTTGGTCATCTCCACATAAGATTTCTAAAGGATGACTCTTTTGGGTTGATCCAACTGAGTGGCTTGAATTACTACTCCATTTAGATGCACATCTGATAATTTTGAGAATTCCCACACCCCCAAGTATTAGGGAACTCTGACTCCTTAGCTTCCTACATTATGAACCCCTGGGGAAGCATAACAGAAGTGGTTCCACATCCCAAGGATAAATGTTTTCCATCAATACCTATGTCTTCCTTAATATCCATAGGTTCATTAATGCCTGCCTCATAACCATAATTTTTCACTGATTCACCTTTGCTGAAATAAGGACCCTCAAGGGTATTTCTATTGAATTTTGATTTTTTGCTAAGGTTTTCCTAATGTATCACTTGGATTTGATTTTATTCTTCATTCTCCCTTCTTTCTATAACCTTTTTCCTCTAAAGTCTCCTTTTTTGCATATGAGTCAAGCACTGGGGAAGTTTCTTATGCTGCACTAGGTGCCACTGTCTGCTAGGTTGTACAGGCTGTAGCACCATAAAACTTGGTTATTTTCTATTAAACCTTGGGGTGGTTGCCTCATCATCCCACCTGTAATCATTTGAGAAACTCCAAGAAGGATTAAATTTATAAAAATATTTTTTTTTTCAGTTGAGGAATTTCTTTGTACAATTGAGGAACTTCACCTTGAGGCTGACCTCCAACTACAACCATGGATATTGCTTCGATGCCAATGGTTGAATGATTTTTTTTTATGGAATGTCTTATTCCTCGCTATTCAGCCACCTTCCTTAGAGACATCTTCCCAACATATAGGTTTAATAGATTCA
Organism: Codiaeum variegatum; assembly: GCA_948294925.1. Classification (NCBI taxonomy): domain Eukaryota; kingdom Viridiplantae; phylum Streptophyta; class Magnoliopsida; order Malpighiales; family Euphorbiaceae; genus Codiaeum; species Codiaeum variegatum. Next base: position 29,511 of record CAOJBK010333126.1, on the reverse strand, counting down.
CTGGGGATGTCTACTGATGGTGGTTTGTTGTACTTTATTAGAAAATCAAATTTGCTAGAGGGTTGGCTGAAGGTGTCCCAATTCTTTTCTTTCTCCTTAAGCTTCTTTTTGATATCCAAAAAAATCTCTAAGATCAGTATCAATTATGCTGATGGAAGCGACTGGTGGGAATGGGTTTTCCTCAATCAACATGGCATCTTTCTTTTATGGGAATTTTAGCACTCACTTATTGATTCAATCGTGTACCACATTTTTAAACACCCAACAAGCATTAATAGAATGGTTATAAGAATCGTGGTACTTACAATATTGTTTTCCTTTCAACTCTTCCTTCGTTAGAAGTTTGTGATCAAGTGGAAGTTTAATTAATTTTTCCTTGAGGAGAAAATCAAAGAATTGGTCAGTTTTTGAGACCTCAAAAGTGTACTGCATATGAGTATTTGAGCCTTGAGATTTCTTCCAAGATTTTAGGGATTTCTTCTCTATCGGTGGACAAACACAGGACCTAGTATTAGCAAGGTCAGTAACAACAACTTCGATATTGGAAACCTATTGGAATAAGTTCTCATTGTGGCTTTTCTCCTTTGATTCTCTCTATGGAGCAAATTTTCATGTTCACCAACTTTAGCAGCAAGCTCATAAAAGTCTCAAAATTCCACACTTTGAAACTTCTTCCTCAACTCAATATTGAGACTCTTTTGAGCTATTTTGACGTATTTGATTTTTGGAAGGAAGTTTTTGTATCTATTCCTCATATTTTTGAAGCGTGCAATGAAGATGTCAGCCGTTTTCCCAACTCTTTGAGTCACTCTAGATAGTTCCAATGATGGAAACCTCTAGTTCAGCCCTGAAGAACTGGGTGTGGAACTGACGCTTCATCTCCTACCATGTAAAAATAAAATCCTTGGGGATGGTAGAATACCAAGTAAAAGCAATTCTGGTTAAACTATTAGGAAACAATCGCAACTTTAAATTGGAAAATTTTTCATAATTTGCCAATTCACCACACTGAATGGTAAAATGATCAATATGTTAAAGTGTAGATTATTCATCTTTCCTAGAGAATAAGGAAAATTCAGGAACATGATAAGCCCTTGGGTAAGGATTATCTCTACCAATCATGTCCAGATATAGCTTATGAAATTCAGGTTGGCCCTCTTATTGAAGACCAGAACCATACAGCTCCTACACCACATCACATATAGCATCCAAATCAACTCCTCCCATCCTTGGAGCTTGAGGAAGTGGCACACCGTTCTGGGAAAGTGGCATATATCCCTGAGAAAGATTGGTCCCCAAGCCTCTATTCTCATGTTTATAGACTTCAGGATGCAAGGAATGATTAGTTCTACAAAAAAAACTAATTAATTAGGCCTATTATTAGTAGTAATATTAGTATTACAGCTAATAAAGCCAATAGGATTATTGATTTTGATAGGCGTAACCTCTTCCCTTCTATAAGGAGGTTTGTACCTATAATCAGTGGCTAAAGGAAAACTTGTGGAAGGCTTCATGGAATTAGGACCTTCTTCTTGGGCCACTAATTTTGAGGTATTTTCCTGTTTTGAATTTTGATCAACATTTATAGAAAGGGATTGCATTAGATCAACCATAATTTTGTCAAAGTTACCAAAAGTATCGACATAATATTGTTGGCATGTTTTATGAAATTTAGTTCTTAAGGAATTGCCTCTTATAGTGCTTTGAACTTATTAAAAGTTTGACAACCAGTGTTCTCACAAGCATATTCAATGATTTTCAAGCTATCTCCCATCAGGTTGATAGGAGATTTATCTCTACTTCAGCTCTAGGGAGTCTGAGCTTCTACAGAATGTTCATCACCTAATTCCTTAAGTGTTTTGTTAGATGAATCTCCAACTTCAGCAAATTCTTTACCATTTCTTAATTTTGGCATGATGAAAGTGAAACATAATCCCACTTGGCATTCCAAAAAAGATTGTTGTGTTATTTTCAGACTTGAGGGCATGCCAAAGAAGAAATTCCTCAAATATAAAAATTCTGACTTCTTTTTAACTGAGAGTGTATTCCCAAAAGCCTTTACCATAATTTGTTTAGATTTCACTCAAATTTTGACTGTAAATTGAGAATGAAACTTGGAATTGAAATGTAAAAGCATGATTGTATTGATTTAAAAGAAATTGGCAAATACAGTAAACTAAAGGAAACACTGAGGAAAGCTTTGAAAATTATGAACAGTAAAGGAAAACACTGCTTAAGTAAATATTGAAATTTAAAACTAAAGTTGTGAATTTGAATTAAAAATTAGCTTCAGTTGATTGTTTGATTTATTGATGGTAAGTTGTTGATTTCATAAGTTGTTGTTGATGATTGATGTTGGGATGGATTGTTGTTGTTGTTAAATTGTGTTAGGATTTTGTTGTTCAGTATCTGGTAATGCATTTTAAACTTATTCCTCAACTACAAAACAGAACACCAGCAACCATTTGGGGAAGAAATAAATTTTCAGTTATGATGCGTTACAAGACTTTGTCCCCAAGTCTCAGTATTTGGAATCCTCCAATGATGATTCATCTCTTGTGCCTTTTGTTGGGCTTGGTAATTATTTGGGCCATTAAACTCAACAAATAAATTATTTTAGGCCAACAAAAATTTAATTTAATTAATTTATTTTTAAAAATCCAAAATTCAATTTAGGCACAAACATAAGTATTTAGTTCGAAAGATCCATTACACCCTATAACATTCTGATTAGGATGGGGTGGAACTAACTCCTAAGTTCCATTCTTAACAATGCATCATATTCCTCAGACATTGCCTTACACCATTTTGGATCTTTTAAAGCAACAGTTGTGGATGTAGGTTTAAGAGAATTGGTTGAGGAAATTTGGGTGTTTAAGTTCAACTTTTATATAGGTTTGTGAATTTTATTGCAAGATCTTGTTTGCATATGGTGAGAGGGTTGCAAGGTTGTAGGATGAGGTGGTTTTGGTTCATGGGTTGGTTGTGTCACTTCACATTGGTTTGATGTTGAAATAGTACCTGTAGACAAAGGTATGAGTGGCAGGGAGGGAGAGTTGACATTTTGTATTTCTATAGGTGGTGGAAACCATGTAGAAATTAACAGATCGAGATTATTTGAAGCAAAAGAAGTGAGACAATTAAAAGGAAAAATAAACTCAACAAATTTTACATGCTTGGAAGTGTATATTTTTGAGGTTAATGGATCATAACAAATGTAAGAACTTTGAGAGTAACTAAAAATGACACATGGTTTTAATTTAGATTATAATTTGTGTGGTGTGTATGGATGCAGCCAGGGATAGCAAAGGCAATTGTAAATTCACAATTGTGTATAGTTGGAGAGGTGATAAAAAAATTTTCAAATGATGATAGAAAACTAAGTATAGGGGTTTCCATTCTATTTATTAATTACATTGCAATTGCAAAAGCATAATTCTAGTATGTTAAAGGAAGAGAAGCAAGAGATAAAAGAGTTGATCCAATTTCTACAATATGAAGCTGCCTCCTTTCAGAAAGGCCATTATGTTTAGGGGTATGAAGAGGAGTGGTAAGACGTATAATCTTATGGATTGCTAAAAAAATTTCTGAGACCAATGTACTCACCTCCATTTTCATAGTAAAGAGTTTTGATTTTGAGGTTATTGAACCTAATGAAAACATCTTTGACTTCAGACTTATATTTTAATGGATAAAACCAAATGTATTTTGTATACTAATAAACAAAAATGACATAATACTTGAACCCTTCAATTGAGAGTATGGGAGAGGTCCAACCATCACTAAATATAATTTCCTATGGTTTATTTGACATAAGTGTAGAAGTAGAGAAAGGATGCTTGTGGCTTTTATTGCAATGACAAGAATTACAGAAATCTTGAGAATTGGAAGAAATTTGTAAATTATTTTTGGAAAAAATTTGCTTTAATATAGAAAAATTTGGATATCCTAAACATGAATGCCACTCTAAAGTTGTTGCTTTTAGGCTGGAAAAGTAAGAATAAGTTTTAAGTTTGGCCACTCATAGACTCTTTCCTTAGCATTGCATTTCATTTGTACTATACATGTGTAAAGATCCTTCATAACAAAAGAAGAAGGTAAGAGCTCAATAAAACATTATTAGAATTACAAATTTTGTTAATGGAAATGAGATTATTTTTCATGCCAGGAACACAAAGAATAAAGTTTAATTGAAACTTAGAATTAACACTATGCAAGAAAGTAGAACCAATATGTGTAATTGGTAGACCAGTGTCATCTCTTATCATTATGTCATTTGAATTAGTATAGGGAGTATGAAGAGCCTAATTGTTCAAATCTGGAGTGACATGATGCATTGCTCCACTATTAAGTTAACACTTATTAGAGGAAGGATGAGTTACAACATTTGCTTGTTGTGGTGTGGGATTATTTTGTGGTGTTAAGATGGTGTTTGGTGTCATTGGTATAATTTGGTAGGAGGGACAGCTTCTTGAAGTGTGAGGTGGATTTATGTTGAATGAATTTATCTAGACATTTAAGTTATTTCTTGAATTTCCATTCTGATTTTTTGTGAAGGATTTATGAATTTCATCTATTGTTATTGTTGCAATTCTTACAATTTGCTGATGCAAGAAAATATGCTGGCTCTGTTTTGCTTGGTTGGATTGAAGCTTAAAAACTAGGGAGTTTCTACGTGCTTGCACAAATAAAATGTTTGTGTTATGTGCTTGCACAACATGAATAATCTCTTTATATTCATCTCCCAAATCATTAAGAATTTTGTCAATAATATCTTTACCTGACATAAGTGAGCCCAATATTGTAAGTTCATCAGCCTTGGCTTTGATTAACTGTGAAAATTTAGCGATTATCATGGATCCTTTAGTGAGGTTCTTAATTTGGTTTTTGAGATACTTGATCCTTTCCCTTGAGGGTTTGGTGTATCTGTTTATAAGAATGATCCAAGCTTCTTTTGATGTCTTAGAATTTGTAATGAAAGGTATAATGGAAGGAGATAGAGATCTTATCAATTCATTAAGTATGAGTTAATCTTTGCGTTTCCTGATTATATATTATGGGTTTGGTGTGGCTGCATTGTTTTGAGTGATAATTGGAGGTGGACAAGGTTTTGAGCCATCAATATATCCTAAAAGATCATATCCCATAAATAATTTATGGAATTGCAATTTCCATAAGTGGTAGATTGAAGAAGAGAGTTTTAGGGGTGCTTCTGTTGTAACATTTATGCTTATCAAGGTTTTATGAGGATCATTAGTACTGTGTATAATGGGAGAGTGGTTGGACATGTTTAAAGAATGCTCTGATACCATATAAGAGATGGCTTCTAGAGATTGTAAAAAGGCTTGATTTATGGAGTTGTATTAAATTGAATATATACACAGTAGAATTTGTAACTAATTCCTAATTATTTGCAAGATACAAATTTAAACAATTCAAATGCATTTAAAGATAAAATATAGCTAAACTTTGTTACACAATTAGTATGTACAGTCTGTCTATAACCTATATTAGAATCTTGTGAAGAATTTACAAATTCCTTATTGGTATTAGAAATTTGTAATAATTGTTAGGGTTGTATACCCTAGAGCCTGTACTTTATGTATATATTTGCAATCTTAATCCTTTAATAGCAATTAATATATATGTTTTCATTTCATTTTATTGAATTACATATATATGTTCCTTAAGTTTTATGTAAGAGAATCTATTATCAAAGAGTTTAGGAATTTGGAGACAGATTAGTATTGTCATAGACTTTAAAGTAAGTTTATGGTCATAGGATTATTGGTAGGAACATCATTAATCCGGAGAGACCGTCACCTCTATTGTCATCCATGACAAGTATGAGATATTTATTGTTCTGGAGGTAGTGAGTCTCACTCTACAGACATATGTTGTTATGATAACACGCGGACACTCATAAGATAAGTAAGTTAAACAGTGATATTAGATGATAGACACATGGGTTTTATCCACTAGTCAATGTTTGATCATCTAGATTGTAATTGTGCATATAATCCTTAGACTAGAGGTGACATATTATCTAACATATTGGTGGAAATGGTTTATTACTACTTACATACCGATGTTAATCAAGTATTGGTATATGCCATTTGGTGACCATAATTAGTGGTATGTTGAGATAAGTGATATCCAAGATAGAATTCATTAACTTGGGTTAACTAGGAAGGAATCCTATGACTTCTGGTTGTTCTCGAATCATAAATCCTTGGCCAAGTTAGTAAAGATTCACTAGAAAGAGTTTCTAGTAGGAATCGATTTATCGAGAATTAAAATCGAATAGAAGTTATATGATATAGCATATAGGGTTTGACTATTCCATGACCCTAGCTAAGATCGGGAATCCGTAATGAAGGGATTCGAGTGCATGGTAATTATAATCAAAAGGTCCATGAAATGTTAAGGATATAATCATCGACATTCATTTCTAATTAGGTAGTCCTGAAATGTTATGCTAGACGTCACTCACGATGTATGGGATTAAGTATGAATTGTGGATTACATACTTGGTGTGAAGAAAAGAGTTTTATGTATCCCATTGCTAATTAGCACATGAACCTAGTAAGTCACACACCATAAAGCTTTTCACATGGCTTGGAATTTAATCATATTGATAATTGATTAAAGAGTTTAATTAATTATTAACTTTCATGTGTTCTAGGCTTGTAATTAAATTTACAAAGATGCGAGCATGTCTTGAAGTCCAATTTATAGTGGGATTTATTCAATTATGTTATAGTTTGTATGAGATACAAATGGTTATGACTAAATTGATATGGACTAAGGTAAATGATAATTAATTGACATGAGATGTGATTAATTATTGGCTAAAGTGATTCCTACTAATAACTTGTCCTAATCACTTTGATTAATTGATTAATAACTTAGTAAATTAAGTCAAAAGGTGTTGGAGCAAGAAGCCATCATCGTCCAATAACTCTTCCTTAATTTAAGGAAATTTGGTGAAAATAATAATGGCTATATAAGTAGAGTTGTATCATCTTTTTCCTAAGACAATTTGAACTCTTCTACTATTCATCTTCTTCTCTAAAGAGCTAGAGTAAGAAACGCTCTAAAAGTTAGAGAGAAAAAGTTCAAATTAAAGACACCATTTAATGAGAGAGAGTTTATTTTTGAAGAAAAATTCTTCAACTATAAACTCCACCACTAAATCCTTGGAAAGGAGAATGTGTGAAATCAAAGTCCAATCAAATCCCCAAATGTCTCAAGTTCTCAAGTAAGAAGCAAGAGCCAAGAATTTGGACAACCAATAGACGATTCAAGCTTCTTCAAGAAGAAAAGGAGACATAAGCCATTGGGATAGCTTCAGTGTGAGTCAAGCTAAAGCTAGAGGCTTCACAATTGAGGAGCTAAATGATGTAGGGAGTTGAGGTATTTGATACTTTCTAACCCTTCGTTGTTGCTATTGTGTTTTTCACAATAATTGGTAGAGAATTCTTGATATTTAATATGGGTCCAAACTTAGTAATTTGTTAAAGAGTTTAATGAATATCTAAACCTAACCATGCTAAAAGGGTTTTGGCATGGTAAATGTTATATAAAAGTTTTGAAAATAAAAAATTGATTTACATTGGATTTTCGACTAAATTTTTAGCTTCTGTTGTGCAACTCAATATTCATCCTTCAATAATAATTGAATGTTTTTAAAAGACGATATAAAGAATGGGAATGAGAGATGATTTATATTAATATAGAACTAATTATGTAGATATTGATTTGTTGATTTATATTAATATAGAACTAATTATGTAGTTATTGATTTGTTTATTCTAGTGGTTAGATATTTAAGTCCTTAAATATAAATGAGAGCAAAATGGTTCAATTGAAACTTGTAACAACAAAAAATGAAAAGGGGTAACATGCAGTTCTTTGATGGTAAAGTGATTACTTTTTCCTTTACACTACAAGAAAAGTGATTTTTAGTGATGAAAATTTATCTAATATGAGTTTGAAAAAGGAAAAGGCTATTTATATATATGTATACATGCAAGTTTAATTAGTAAAACCTTTATAAAAAAAATTTTTATGGTAAAACCTTTATAAAGTTGAACTTCCCTTGAATTTTTTTTTTGCCAAATAGATTAAATTCATTTATGGTATAAGGTTCAATTTTGCCCATAACGTTTATCAGGTATACCACATCACCCCTAAAAATTTTCGAATGATCAATTAATCTCCTAATGTTATGAAAAATGGTACAGATTAGGCCAATGTCGTTAATGGGTGACATGTCATCAAAAACGGGGTGCCACATCATCAAAATGGGTGTCACGACATCAAAAATGGGTGTCACATTATAAAAAAAAGGTGCCACATCATCAAAAATAGGTGCCACATCATTAAATAAACAGTGTTGGGCTAATTTACACCAATTTTCATAATGTTAAGGGCTTAATTGATCATTCAAAAATATTTAGGAGTGATATGGTATACCTGATAAATGTTGAGGTTAAAATAGATCATTTTCTCTTCATTCATCAGTGGTGGAATCCTTACGTAATAGGAGTTTTAGCCATGATGGATGTACAACAGACCGGCCAGTATACAAATTCTGACATAAAATACACTTTGCAACATTATATGTAACTAAATTATTTTGATTAGCATTATTAAAAGCCCTTGAATAGTGCTTTATGATTTTTTAAATTTAGAGATGGACAAAATTAATATTTTATTTGATCATATTAAAATATGTATTGGATTTTTTAAAAAATTATTGTTTTGATTAAATAAACAAATATTTTATTTTGATTATTTGGCAAAAAAAAGTTATTATTTTGATTAAGTAATTTTTTTTAATTAGACATTCAAATATTGAATTCCAATATTATATAATATATTAGTTTTATTTATTACATTAGTTAAAAAAATTTAGAGGTCTCATTATTTTGTATTGTCTAAAGCCTCCTAAATCTTAGAGTCGGCATTGTCACTTGTCTAACCACTTACTTGACAAACACTTTGACTCTTAAATGATTTGGTTTGTAGAGACATTCCATTAATTTTGATGACTCATCACTCTTCTCCAGTAACTTGGACACATGTCAAGACTTGGTGCTTGCATGAAAGCACTTGTCATGTCATTGAGTTAATGGAGACTGAGTTGTCTTCACTTTAGTTAGTGAAAATTTTATATATGATAAATAATTAATTATCTCATAATTAATAATTCATTTATTTATTAGTCAAAGTTTAATTTCTATTTAGTCCTTAATATTTTGCATCTCATACAAAATTAACTAAATAGAAATATACTATTTGTGAAATAAACTTCAAGACATGCTAGAGTTTTTGTAAATTTAATTACCAGTTTAATTCGGCTATAATTAATAATTAATTGAACACTTCAATTAAATATTAATATTTAATATCTTTATCCAATGTTCGCGCAATATTTTACAGTGTATAATTTACTAGGTTCATGTCCTAAATGGTAATGAGATAGAAAAAAATAATTTTCTCTTTATCTATGTATAGAATCCCATTTCATGCATAGTCTCGTAAGTCATGAGTGGCATTTAGCGTAACATATTGTGTTTACCTAAATAGGAATGAATGTGGATGATCAAATCAATGAACATTTACATGGACCTATTGGTCATAATTATCATGCATTCAAGTCCCTTCATTATGGATTCCCGATCTCAGTTAGGGTCATGGAGTTGTCAAACCCTATATGCTTCGATAATATGACAACTTCTAAGTTCTAATCCTTGATAATCTTGATTCCTACTAGAAATAAGTTTCTAGTGAATCTTATCTACGTTGGCCAAGGATTTCATATCAAGAAGAACTAAAAGTCATAGGATTATTTCCTTAATTATCCAAGTTAATGAATGCTATATTGGAGAGCATTTACCTCAATACATCATTGAGTATAGCCACCACATGTTGTATACCTTTGTGTGACTATCAGAAGTATGTAAGAAGTATATTAGATAGCATGTCACCTTAAGTCAAAGGACTATAAGCACAATTGTGATCTAAACAATTAAATATTGACTGTGATAAAACTCATGTATTCATCATCTAACGTCACTGTTCAACTTACTCATCATATGAGAGTCCACATGTTATTGTGACATCAATTGTCCCTAGCATGAGACTTATTTCCTCTGTTACTATAAGTATCACATACTTATAATGGATGATAATAACGGTGATGGTCTTCCGAATTAATGATGTCCTAATCAATAATTCAATGACCATGAACACATTTTATAGTGTAATGGCAAAGAGAATTTCTCACTTATATTCTTAAACTCTTTAAGCATAGATTTTCATACAAATTACTAATGGAACATATATAATTTATAACAAATGAGAAATTCATTTAAATAAACTATATAATTTATTAACATTGGGATTCAATTACTACATTTATATTAAACTCTAGGGCATATCAGTCTAACAATTGAAACCCTAATTTCTTACCCATTTTGGTATTTTCATGAAACAACAAATTAGATCCCTAAGTCCTAGTATTCCTAGAATCAACTGGTCTTGAAAGGTTTCTTATTGGTATTCTTACATGAATCAATAGGTTGCAATATTATATCCTTATTAATTTAGTTTATTTTAATTTTTTTATTGCATCTATTGGTATAAGAGCCAAAATATTAAAAAAAAAGTCGAGAAAAGGACTTTAGAGAGTTGAAGAGGATTATGAATGTGACCTAGAACAACATGTGATGCTCATGGAAGAGTGGTTTGATCAAATTTTAGATTAAATAATAGACAGTGGCTACCCTTATTGAGAATCAAAATAAAGGTAACTAGGGGCAGTGAAACCCTTATCGACGAAGAGGACCGGATGGAGAGATTGAAGACAAAGATGATGATTTTTATTATGAGGAAGCACCTAGAAGATGCCACATATCAATAATAGAAGAAGATATGAGGAGCAGAGAGATGGGGTGTGGACAGAAATTCTAGAATTTATGGGCAACCTTCAGATAGAAGAGTTCTTTGATCGATTAGCAATAGTTAAAAGATTTTGATTTTAAATGGGCGCCATAGCATGATACATGGCTTTATTACTAGACCAAAAGATTGTGTGTTATTTTTTGGCACACCATGAAATTATATTTAAGCTAAAGAAGTACAATAGTACGTGGCAGATCTTTTAGTCATTAGGCAACTAGTCGAATCAGCATAAAAAAGGCACATAATTCAAGTGTTATAGTAGAAGAGAGATGTAGATCAATGTCAATCACTCCTTTTAGATATCAAAGTATTAGATGAACTAACTTCATGTGAGTTGTTGTAGAAGTGTGCATGAATTGCAAAACTTAGTTAACACTGTAAGAAAGACCTGAGTACATAAGAGTAAGATATTGGATGGCTCCAATAATTTTATGGGGGAGACTTGGATAAATAATAGGAGTTACTTCTGTAATAATTTTGGATTTATCCTCCAAAGGCATACTCATAGGTTTGTAATGTACCATATTAGATCTCTCAAGAATAGTAATTAATAGTGTGATTGAGAGAGAAGTAAACCATTAGCTGTGGCAGATATCTCAACACTAAGAAAGTGATGCACTGGACCTAAATCTTTCATAGAAAACTCACATTTTAATATCTGAATAAAAGAGTTAACAAGCTCTAAAGATGATCCCGTAAGAAGCATATCATCAATGTAACGAAGTAAAACAAGTATACCATGACCAGAATGAAAAATAAAGAGAGATGGATCAACTAAACTACAAAAGAAACCATGTGAAATAAGAAATTCATTAAACCTATCAAACTAATCATATGGTGCTTATTTAAGCCCATCTAAAGCATGTTAGAGTTTATAAATATGTATTGGTTTATATGGATCAACCATACCAGACAGTTGTTCCATATATATAGTTTCACTAATATTTTTATTTTAAAAGGCATTTTTCATATCTAGTTGATAAATGGCCTAATGTTTCACAAGAGCAACAATTAAGATTATTCGTATCATACCTAGTTTTATTACCAAAGAATACGTTTTGGTGTAGTTAATACCATTAGTTTGATGAAAGCCCTTTGCAACTAATCATGCTTTGAGGGGATCTAGTGTACCATTAGGTTTGAAGCTTTGCTTTAAAGACCCATTTTGATCCGATTACATGTATATCTTGGGTGTGTGGGACTGATTACCATGTATTATTTTATTGTAATGTCGCAAGTTCATCAAGCATAGTTATTTTTCAACCAGGATGAGATAAGGCTGACTTAATGTTTTTTTTTTCATGAGGAATTATGGTGGGTAAATTCACATTCAAGGCGTACTTAGGATTTGGCTTCACAACTCCATGTTTAGACCTTCTGGTCACAGGATGATTGATAAGTGTTTCATGAGGGTGGTGTATTTATAAAAGATGAGGTATCAGTTATGGATAAAGGTTCAGGGTGGATGTTGGTGCTTGATTCATGTGCTATTGTTGGAAAAATGAGGTTTTCAAAATTTCAACATGTTGTTACTCATCACTAACATTTTCCATCACAATTTCAGTACGTAAAGGATCACATCCAGCTTGTGAAGAGGTGGCACCAATGCATGGTAAAGGAATCAAATGTGCTGATCACTTGAAATATCACTTGATTCATGAATAGTGTTAGTAGAAGGCAACCAAAAATCAAATATATTAAAAACATGTGTGGCAGTATTAAAGAGTGTTACCGACTTGAAGGGGGAAACAATTTCATCAAAAACAACATGGCGAGATATGAAGAAATTTTTACTAGATAGATGAAAATATTTGTATCCTTTATACTTCTTACAATAACCTATAAAAACACACACTACAGTTTTAGGATCAAATTTATAATTTCTTATATTTAAGGAAAGCATTTTGAGCCAAGAACTCGAAGTGATGTATAGTCAACATGAGTTCCATGTAACATGAAATATGGGGTGTCAAATTGAAGAGATGAAGATGGTAATCTATTTAAGAGAAAAACTTCTATAGTAAATGCTTCCACCCATAAATAAAGAGCTGGATTATAATGAAAAAGCATGGTCATTCCCAATTCACTCATGATATTATACCTTCTTTCTACTATACTTGTCTGCTTTAGAGTATAGGGGAATGAAATTTGATGTACAATACATGTTGTAAGAAAATGTGCTGAGATTCTATAATTAACAAACTCACCTCTACAATTTGAGTGGAATTTTTTTTTATTGAATTGTCTCTAAGCATATTGTTTAAATGCTAAATATGCAAAAATTAAAATTTTGTTTCAAGGGAATAACCCATATATATTTAGAAAAATCATCCACTAAACATACATAAAACTTAAATTTTCTAATAGATAAAACATGGGATGGTCCCCATAAGTCATAGTGAATCTTATAAAAAATAACATAACTAAAATGTTCAGTAAGAGTAAAAGGAAGTTTACTTAATTTTCCTAACTGACAACTATCATAAAGATGATCTATCCATGAAGGACCTATAACATAAATTAATCTTTTATTTTTTAAATGATTGAATAGTTGAAACTTGAGTTGTCCCAAACGTTGGTGCCAAATATGTGTAGAACTAGATTTGAATCGATATGAGAAGTGCGCTTCTAGTGTATTTGGTAAAACATACAAGTCACCTTTTTTCCCTTATTATTACTAACTATCTTATTTTTCATTCCTTTATACAAAAATCAATGTTAAAAAAATTCACAATTAATAGAAAATTGAGAGGTTGGTTGACTTAGTGAGAGCATGATTTAAAAAAAAGAGAACTAATAAATCTTAAAGAAGAGGTAAGATTTTATTTTATTTTTTGTTTAATACATGAGTTACTAATACCTGTAATTAGTATTGAAGAACCATCTCCAATTATGATTGAATCATATCCCAAATATCTTTGAATATTGGTTAACATACCTTCCTTATCTATCATATAGTTGTTGGAAGTTGTGTTAGAGGTCCATTCTGTCTTAGCAATGGAGTTATCAAAGGTAAGAATTGAGAGGGCTTGAGGGATTGCATCATTTTGAGACATTTTATTTCATATCCACCAATATATTTTAGCGATATGGCCTGATTCCCCACATTATTGACATGTTTCATTTTGGCACCAGTCCCGTTCTACTGAAGTCATGCGATGTTCCCCTGGTGGTGGTGGTGGTCATTATTGTGTGGTTGATTTTGAATTAATTTGATAACTTTGGTTTTGGTTTTGAATTTTTTATGCATGGAATCCACATCCAAAGGATGTAAATGCATTATTTCGATTCTTTTGGAGTAGAATTTTGAGTTTGCTTTTGCTGACTATAAAAAGCTAGGTGTGGAGTATGTTGAGAGAGAAAGAGAGAGAGAGAGAGAGAGAGAGAGAGAGAGAGAGAGAGAGAGAGAGATGAATATGGATGGTTTCAGAACCAACTATGATGCTAATCCAGACTTTGTAATTGAGAATTTAACTCTATATAGATGGCTCTAAGAGATTTTAACATTGTTGTGGTGAGGGTTTCATATTGTGGGCTAAGACTTGTAAGTAGGTAAAAAACTTTTTTCTTTATGTGATATAGGTTTTCTTATAGTGATAAGATTGTCACAGAGACCTTTAAAAACATGTATGTGATCTCTAATGGCCCGATTGCCATCTTTGTGAAGGTAGGTCAATTGCTGCCATAGTGTGAACTCTCGCTCTTGAGAGTCCTGTGCATATTCCACTTTTAGTGCTCCCAAACTACAAGTGTTTTGTTTAAGCCAAAGATAAGTCGATCAGACTTTTGCTAAGCAATAAATTCTATGGTCAATTGTGGTGTTGTCTGACCTGTATCTTTGGTGTTTAAGGCAATGAATTTTGTTATAATTGGTGTTTCATTAGTGAGATGGCCAACTAAGTCTTGGGTTTCTGCTAGTCCTAAAACTTGTTCTCTCTATAGTTGATAGTTGGTTTGTGTGAGTTTAAGAGTGACAAAATTTTCAATATTCAAATATAAAGTAGTCATGATGATAAAATAAATAAATAAAAAAAAAAGAAGAAGAAGACATGATTGTTCCTATTTTGATATCAAGAAGAAAAACATAATTGAGGTCAATAATTTTATTGATATTTTATTGTCTCTATTTTTTTTAGTGGAGATTCTTGTTGTCAATTAAATGAATTACAACCAGCAGGTCTTTACCAATATATGGAGCAAAATAGTAATGTTATACAAATATAATTTTAGCAGCTAATATGTAAATTACAACCAGACAAAGGCACAATATTAGCTAGATTGTTAATTAGTTGAAGTTTCCTTTTCAATTTTGTAGGAATTAATTCTTCTTTGGATTTCTTCCTCACCTACTATATTAATTTTCATATGATAATCACTTGCCATATTTGATATTCCTTTTTGAATCACCTGCTATATTTGCTGGGATATTACTCTTTGAATCACTTATCATAATTATTTTGATATGATTGATGTGCTCTGATTGCAACACTCACAAGTGCACGGGATCGTATCAAGTAGTAAAATCGGCAAATCCTAGTATCATTCTCCCAAGGGATTTGTTGATTTGTTCGATTAAGCACCAACTCAATCTCCTAATCTATTGTCCAGCTCACACTAATTTTTGGATTTATGAACTAATCTTCAACTATTGTAAACTTTAAAAACTAAAGTTTCACTTAACAAAATTCTAAAGAAATTGAAAATCAAATCCATAAATTAACAATGGATTAAAGCGTCTACCTAGATTTCGACTCGTATTAACTCAAATTGAACGTTTAACCAATAATCCAATGAATATGTTAATTAAACATCAAGTGGGATTTTTCACAAACCTAGGTTCAATTCTTTCTCAAGTAATTAAACTCCTAATTTTTAAGTAATAGGAATGGAATCTCTTTTCAATCCTATTCAATCAGAAAAGGCATGAAGAATTAATGGAAAATATAAAATCATAAGTGTCTATGCATCTATCTCTAACAAACATAACAAACTTATAAGCTTTTGAATGTTCTACGTTTGAACTTTTTATTTCTAGTGAAGCCTAAACAACAAAACCCAAGAACAAACATGCTATTGTCATTGACTTATAGAAAATAAATATCAAAAGCCAAACTTGATGAGAAATATAAACATTCATTAAATAAAAATATTGATCAATCCATACAATTAAGTAATACTCATCTAATCTAGATAAACAAGTATATTTAGTTCATGATCAAAGAAAAAGAATAAGAAAAATAGAAGAAAGCACAGAAATCTAGGAAACCCATGAAAACCCAATGAGATTTTAGCCAGATCCTTGTTATCCTTGCTCTAATTTGGGATGATGATTCACAATCCACCTTCAAAAACCTTCCTTGATCTCTTTCTCCTTTTGTTCTTTGCTCTTTTCTCGGGTTTCTAAGGCCCTAAAATGATTCTGAGTGATTTTAGGAAAGATTCCGCTAAATTTGAAATTTTCCAGCTCTTTTATAAGTGTCAGAGTGTTGCCATAGGCGACTCTCATGACCCGTGCCATTTTCCATGATAGGCCTCTACAATTTTGCCTTTCCTTTGGTAAGAAACAGAGTGCTCTCATGGTCCATGTCACAGCTCGTGACGGGGCCTGTGAGAAGCTATTATTTCTCTGTGCCTTGATCTTTCTTCTCTCATAGGCAGAATCTCCTCCGTCACGGCCCGTGCCACTGGCTGTGATAGACCACTACCTCCCATTCCTTAAGAATTCTCACGGGCTATCTCACAGGCCATGAGGCAACCCTGAGCCTTCATTTTTTACTCCATTTTCTTCACCTTTTAAGCCCAAACCTTGAAATAGTTCTTCCTAGCTTCGAAATTCAGTTGATTACTTAGAAATGACTGAAAACACTAGAATAAACACATTAAATTCAATTTAATAAGTAAAATCCACCAAGAATATGGAATGAAATAATGTATAATTTGCTAGTTATCAAACTCCCCCACACTTGGACCTTTGCTTGTCCTTAAGCAAACCTAATCACAGTCAATATAATTCTCACTTTTAATTTATCAAAGACCTAAGCAAATAGGGACAACAAAAATAGTAAAAATTCACTAGCATAAACACTCAGTTTTCACAACTCTTTAGTTTCATAACTAAACAGGGACATGATTATCGAGTTTGGAATCCATGAAGGCACGTTCTTACAACCTAGCTCAGAAGTAATTCAATCACCACATCGAGTGTCTAGTCTTAAAAACATGGCTTTATCAAGGAATTCAACCTAAGCATTCCTCTAGTCATTCAATTGTTCTTTCTTGGGAGCCAAAAACATTTTTTCCTTTATTTAGTGCCAAACATCATGAGATTTTCAAATTCTTAAGGGACCCGACTTAGCTAATCTCGTCACTAGTCTTTTGACGCGAAGGTAAATGCTTTATGGCGTTGATCCCCAGTTACTCAACTAGTCATGAACTTATTTATCTGGCTACTAGCACTATTCATGGTTTCATTTTTAGATATCATTTTGCACAATATGAAACCAGCGGAATATGTTGTAATTTTCAAAGTCCCTTTTTGCTTTCTTGTTTTACAACTTTTTTCATGAGTATAATTTATTTTCATTTCGGTTCCAGTTCCCAAGAAAACCTATCAAAAACTCAAGTACTAACTCTAGTTTCATAACCTGACTCATGCCAAGAGAAAGACTAGATACTCAACCGTAACTAAATGCCTTAAAGCCTAGTTGTAGGAATTGTGCCAAGCGAATTCCTGCTTTCGACCTCTATATTCAAAGTTTAATAAAAAAATCAAAGTTATTGTGAAAATTAAAGTCTATATGAGTGAATTAGAAAAAATTATCCAATTTTTAAAAGTCTTAGATAGATTGCAAGTGAAACTTGTATCATGTTGTGCTTAGTCGGCCATACATGTTTCATACATTCATGCATAACGATAATTAAACCATCATACAACTATGCATACAAGCAATAGTTTACCCCACCCCAACCCACCCCACCCCACCCCCTCCCCCCACTTAAACCACACATTGTTCTCAATGTGTGTAAAAATAAAAACAAGAGTGGGGAAAAGAAAATATTGCCCTGAAACATAATTTGTTTAGCTTTCCAAAATAGTAGTCCAAGCTATGAAGTTTAGGAATTAAGCTACATATCAAGGTTAGTCTTGTTGGTTTCACAAAAAAACTATAAAAAGCATATATAGTCATCCCAAAGTCATAAAATAACGAAAAAGAAGAAATAACTAAAAATGCATAATAATGAATACAAGTTCAAATAAGAAACTAAAGAAAGAGTTCTGAGAGAGAAAAAGAGATTAGCCCTGAATTGTGAATCAGAAGGTGGGGCTATCATATGCATATACTGTATTTGCCCTTCATCTGGGCATCTGTGCTAGAATGCATCTCAGTGTAGGAGACACACTTTCATGAGTCTTTGTCTCCGCGTTGCTGCTGTCAGGTACTTGCTCGATGATGGTAGGTGCTAGAGGCACTTCTTCCGTAACTGATATGGTAGGAGGGGCAGTGGAAATTGGGACTAGTAGAGTCTTAGTTAGCCTAGAAGGAGTCTCGGATGGTCATGGAGGTGACTCTTAGACTTTTTGAGGCCTAAGTGCTTCAATATCTTCCCCATCACTTTGCCTAACCAATGACGGTGCTTCCTTTCGTCAGCCATCTCACCTAAAATATCTTATCATTACTAGTAAATATCCTCTAATGATACCCTAGGAGGCATGGAAGGTCCATCAAAAGAGGCTCTAGCTAGTGGAGAAGGTAATGCTAGATTCTCCAAAGGTGGAGTAGCAGCTCGAGGCATCTGAACCTTTGGCACATGCATCATGTTGGATAAGTACCACTAGTTAAATAGAAGCATATCACCATCTTTCCTCATTGTGCTCAAGTCGTTGGCCACTTTCAGCCTCTTTGCCAGCCTGGATATATAGCTTCCTCCATAAAGACCACCTTCACTCTTCGATGTCCTAGCTTGATTAAAGAGTATCTTCACCAATCATTAAGTGACATTGAGATTGATGTGCTTCTTCATTACATACATGTAGAAAAGGTCGGTCGTAGTCACGTGCCTCTAAGAACCAGTGTAAGGCGAAATTGACCTCTTAACGATATAATGAGCACACTGCATACCCGTAGAATGGAATTTGGAGGCTTTAACTTTTCCTTTGTTCAAGGATCCTTTAGAAGGAGCAAACTCTCTCTAAATGTCCTTTGGTCTTTCATGAACTCCGCTTATCCAATCGGAGGAAGTATTGGCAAAAGATGCCCTCGCAAGATTCTCCGGTTTACAAATGTCAAAGTTGATGGCTAGGTCAACTATACTCTTTGTAAACATCTTCATCCTTAACTGAAAGGTTATGTGCTGTGTTGTCAAGCTCATTTCCTTTCGGTCCATGTTTAGAGTGCAAAGGAACTAAAGTGTGAGCTCCTGATAAGCCGGCTCAACAATATCATAAAATTCCCTCCATACGGGCTACAGAATCATGGCTTTAAGATCTACCTCCCAGTCATATCCTTTTATATTAGTCTAGTGCACCAAATAAAAGGTGAACCACTTCTTGTTACTAATTAATTCCAGCCACTCCTGCTGCCATTTTCCCCCAAATTTAACACATGGGTGGTTTAGGTTGTATGCCAGAGTCCTTTTTCCCCTTTTTAGATGGAACTTAAGTGGATTTTCTTGGGGTTGTTGTCATTTGGTGGGAGGGCTAGAAGAAGCAAGGAATTTACCAACTACTTTGGAAGAGGTGATGACCTTTGATGGTGTAAAAACCTTTCCCATTTCTACAAACAAAACCACACACAAATGCTAAGCAAACCAAACCAACACCAATAGTGGTTAGTGCAAAACCTTAAAATTTGACATAGTAACGCTTAAGATTAGACTATTACCAACCTATAATACACACGACCTAACCATATAAGAAATAGGCCCCAGGCACCCCACTAAAATCCCCCCCACACTTAACACATTCTATACATAGCACACATTTTGGCATTTTGGGGCAAAAGTGCTCAGTGTGGTGTGTGCACAAGAAAATGTAAATAAAGGGAGAGAGGTTTAAAGTTAAGTAATTCAAAAATACTTAAAAAATAAGCAAAACTTGACCCCCAATTCACTAAGGCATTTTGTCGAACACTTGGTGGCACACAATGCATGCATATCGATCATAAACAACTAACACCACAAAACTCTCTCAATCCATGAAAAATGATAAATAAATAAAGGTCAAGGCATTTAACATCAAAATCCATATGATTCAAACAAAGAAATTTAAAAAAATAATGAGTGAAAAATGCTAACACACAATTAATCAAAATGGTGCAAAATAACACCATTGAAAGAACAATCACACTTAGTTAACACATAATAACAAGATTTATTAACTAATTTAAACAAAAACTTAAAGATAAAACAAAATTTTCTACATAACCTAACATGGCTTAACTAAATAAAGGAAAAACTAAAACAAAAAGAAACGAAATTAAAAAGAAAAGAACCTGAATTCCTTGAAGAAATTGATGAAAAATTGCCTTGAATGTTTGAAATTGGGAGTTTGAGAGAGAGATTGAGGTGTTTTAAAGGGAGTGGTTTCAAAAAATGCAAATAGGAGGCATGAACTGCTCTGTTTGGGGCTCAAAATAAGTTTAAAATATGAAAAAATGGGGGCCTTTTATTTCAGTACAGAATGCTCTCACGGTCCCTGTCACAGGCTATGACAGCGCCTGTGGAAGGCTTCTTTACTGTCTTTCAAAATTTTTCATGGCCTCCCCCTTCTTATGAGACTTGCTCATGCTGCCTTTTTATAATTAGTCTAGAGGGCTCTCGCCATCCCTGTCATGGCCCATGATGAAGCCCCTGATAAGCTACTGCACTACTAAAAGTTTTTTAGTTTTTGCAGCCCTATCTCATAGCTCGTAAGAGGGATCGTGAAAGGCTACTGGATCAAAATTTTCACTCTTATTTACTAATATGCTTACCTTGGATTGAGCCATAGGTTTTTGGGATATTCCATAACTCGAACCACTCACCTTTTCTGTTGAATACAACCCGTAACACCTATAAAAACCTTCAGATCAAGTGTTAAATCTATTTTCTCTCAAGTAACTCAAAAGAAATCAACTAAAACATAAGACAAAATAAATTAAACCTTAAAGCGGTGGGTTGCCTCCCACCGAGCGCTTCTTTAACATCATCTTGGTTGGGCGTTAAGTGAGGTTATCACCACACCTCTTGTACCACATCAAAAGCTCTAGGCTCTCACATTTTCCAAAACCAAAACATTTTACCTCAGTCGTGCCATGGAGTTTCATGTTTAAATACTTTAAACATGACTCTATTATGCATTTTGGAAGCCAAACCTTAACTCCTTGCTTGAGCTTTACCTTTTGTTTCCTTTTTGACCTTTTTCTCACTTCCTTTGTTACCCCACCCTTAGGCTTCATAGCTTTGAACTCTAGAAGTTCCTTTCTCTCCATCTCCTTACTTTTTGACATTTCTTTACCCTGTTTTGACACACATTCAAAAAAAACTTTATCATTCACTTTTAAGTCCCCCTATGAGCTTTTATTTTTAACTACAGATGTGCAAAAATTAACGTGCTCATGGGGTGATGTGTGTGCTTTGACGATAAGAAGTTAGAAGACAATGTTTTCATTGACCATTGTTAGTGTTATCTTTGCCTTATACACATTAATGATGGCATGGGTGGTTTCCAAGAATGCCCTACCCAGTATGAGTGAGTTGTCGACATTGTCTTCCATCTAGACAATAAGGAAATTGATGAGAAAAATGAAATGGCCGATCTTGACCAACACATCCTCAATGATACCCTTAGGGTATATAAAAGAATTTTCTACTAACTGAATGTTTAGGTATGTTGGTTTGGGCTCACCCAATCTCAAAATCTTAAAGACTTGGTAGGGCATCACATTCACACTTACCCCAAGATCGGCTACAACTCTATTAATATGTAAATTTCCTAAATCATAAGGGATTGTGAAACTGGATCTTTCAACTTCTTCAGTAGTTTATGGAGATTGGTAAAGCTTTCCTCTAACAGTTGTATGACAAACACCTTCTTGAGCTTGCCCTTCTTTGCAAGCAACTCCTTCAAGAATCTTGCATTCTTTGGCATCTATAAAAGATCTTCCACCAAAGGGATATTAATATGTAATTGCTTGAAAATTGACAGAAACTTACTATAATTAGGATCCAATGCATTTTGCCTAAGCCTTGTAGGATAGGGCACCCGAGGCTTGTACTCTAGTTCTGGGGATTTAGGTCTATCTGCCTTCTTCTCTTCAACTTTCTCTTTTTGTCCCATCTCTTTTCCACCTTCATCACCATTTTTCCCATTCTCTTTCTCAACTTCACCATCCACTTGGATTATCACACTCAGCTTTTCAAGTTCTTCCCACTCTTAAGTGTGATAGCTTTAAGCTCTACCATAGGATTTGCCTTTATATTACTAGGCAATGTACTAGGCTGCCGCTCACTTAACATTTTAGCAATTTAACCCACTTAGGTCTCCAGATTTTATAGTGAGGCCTAGGTATTCCTGTTAATGGCATCTTGTTCTCAAAATTTTATGGTGGTAGTTTGCATATATTTTTCCAACATCTCTTACAAATCGATCTTCTTAGGTGAAGGGGCTTATTGTTACATGGGGGCCTGAGGTTGAAATCTGGGTGGAGGAACCCTCTGCTAATTGTTGTTCCTCCAGAAAAAGTTAGGGTGATCTCTCCACCTAGGAATGTATGTGTTTAAGTGGGGTTGTGTCCTCCCCTCTGCATATTTCCCATATAATTTACTTGTTCTTGGCCCCCACTTGAGCCACTTGAACCAATAGCACCTAGGATGTTAAACTCTTGCACTTGGTGGTCACCACTACAATTCTCACATAGAAGCACTTACTGCCCCGAGGTGCCCGAGGTGAACACATCAAACTTCTTGTTTAAAGCTTCCACTTGAGCTACCAAAGATGTGACCATGTCAACGGACTGAATGCCCGGTGCCTTTAACCTTGGTTGATCTTGTGGGTTGGGTAACCATTGAAAATAGGACCTAAACATCTCCTCAATTAGCCCCCACACCACTTCTAGGGTCTTTGATTCCAATTATCCTCCTCCAAATGCAAACAAAAGTTATCGATTGTTATAATTGAGACCATTGGTGAAGCTCTCCACTTGCTACCACAACTCAAACCTATGATGCAGGCATCTAAGTAGTAAATCCTTGAATCTCTTTGAACCCTCATAGATAGATTCCCCTTCTAATTGTTCAAAGGAATATATCTCTTGATGGAGCTTAGCAGTCTTTGCGGGAGGGAAGTACTTCTCAAGAAAAGCTACCGCTAATTTCCCTCAAGTTGTGAAATGTCCAGAGGAGAAAGACTTCAACCACTTCTTCAGGTTATCCCTCAAAGAGAAAGGGAACAATCTCAAGTTAATAGCATCTTTCGAAACCTTGTTCATCTTGAACGTATCACAGATCTCAAAAAACTCATCCACGTGGGTGTGCATATTCTCATGAGCCAACCCTCCGTATTGATAGGAGTTTTGGATCATTTGGATAATGGCCAGCTTAATCTCAAAATTATTGAAGTCCACCGGTGGCCTTCTTATCAGAATGCCATCATTCAAATTCGCCTGGGCGAAGTACTATATGGTTCTCCACACATGAGGATCATTACCATTCCTATTGCCATCTCCTATGGCATTTCTATTCCCATTTCCACCATTATTGTTTCGACCCTAGTTTCCCTCCATCTCAATTTTAGGCTCTTCTATGTTTAATTCCAAGGCACCCTCTTTCGACTCTTGAACTAATATATTATCAAATTCTTCTGAAATTGGGTCGCCCCCTTCTAGAGCTAACCTTCTTTAATGCCACCTAATTTGTTGAATTTAAAGATTATAAGGGTGCAAATGAGATGGGTTAGCTCTGGTCATGCACTAACACATGAAATAAGATAGATGAAGAAACATAATTAATTACACAAAAAAAATAAAGGCCAAATCAATAGCATTGGATTTATTGTCAATGTTGATCGTATCTAAACACAAATAAAATCCTCGATAACAGCGTTAAAAACTTGGTGCGCTTCAATCGCAACACTCGCAAGTGCACGAGGTCGTATCATGTAGTAAAATCAACAAATCCTAGTTTCATTCTCCCAAGGGATTTGTTAATTTGTTTGTTCAAGCACCAACTCAATCTCCTAATCTATTGTCTAGCTCACATTAATTTTTGGATTTATGAACTAATCTTCAACTACTGTAAACTTTAAAAACTAAACTTGCACTTAACAAAATTCTAAAGAAATTGAAAATCAAATCCAGAAATTAAAGATGGATTAAATCATCTACCTAGATTTCAACTCGTATTAACTCAAATTGAACGTTTAACCAATAATTCAATGAATATGTTAATTAATCATCAAGTGGGATTTTTCACAAAACTAGGTTCAATTCTTTCTCAAGGAATTAAACCCCTAATTTCTATGTAACATGAAGGGAATCTCTTCTCAATCCTATTCAATTAGAAAAATCATGAAGAATTAATGAAAAATATAAAACCTTAGGTGTCTGTGCATCTATCTCTAGCAAACACAACAAACCTATAAGCTTTTGAATGTTCTAAATTTAAACTCTCTTTCTAGTGAAGCCTAAATAACAAAAACCAAGAACAAGCATGCTATTGTCATTGATTTATAGAAAATAAATATCAAAAGCCAAACTTAATGATAAATATAAACATTCATTGAATAAAAATATTGATCAATCCATACAATCGAGTAATACTCATCTAATCTAGGTAGACAATTATATTTAATTCATGATCAAAGCAAAAGAATAAGAAAAATAGAAGAAAGTGTAGAAATCTAGGGAACCTAATGGGATTTTAGCCAAATCATTGTTATCCTTGCTCTAATTTGGGATGATGATTCATAATCCACCTTCAAAAACCTTCCTTGATCTCTTTTTCCTTTCATTCTCAACTCTTTTCTAGTTTCTAAGGCCTTAAAATGATTCTGAGTGAAGTTAGGCAAGAGTCCACTAAATTTAAAATTTTTTAGCTTTTTATAAGTGTCAGAGTGTTATCACAGGTGGCTCTTACGGCCTGTGTCGTTGCCCATGACAGGCCGCTACGATTTTGCCTTTCCTTTGGTGAGAAATAGAGAGTTCTCACTGTCCCTGTCACTGCCCGTAACGGGGCCGAGGAGAAGCTACTATTTCTCTACACCTAGATCTATCTCTCTCACAGGCTAAATCTCCTCTGTCTCGGTCCGTGCCACTGGCCGTGACAGACCACTACCTCCCATTCCTCAAGAATTCTCATGGGCTGTCTCACATGCCTTGAGACAGACCGTGAGCCAACCCTGAGCCTTCATTTTTTACTCTATTTTCATTCATTGTCTTCGCCTTTCGAGCCCGAACCTTGAAATAGTTCTTACTACCTTTGGAATTTAGTTTATTGCTTAGAAATGACTGAAAACATTAGAACAAACACATTAAATTCAATTTAACAAGTAAAATCCACCAAGAATATGGGATAAAATAATGTATAATTTGCTAGTTATCAATGACCATCACCTGTTATTTTTACTAAGATATTTTTTTTAAATCACATTCTATATTTGTTTCGATATGATCATCACCTACCTTATTTGTTATGATCTTATCATTCTTATCTCTCTTTAATTTATGCTTGCTAATATCACTAATATCTGTCAGGAGGTATTTTAATCTTTTCATATTATTATATTAATTTTTTAATAAATAAAAAGTAAATGATATTTTAAGTAAAATTTTTTAGTAAGTTGAAAAAAAAAGAAGAAAAAAGTAAAATTTTTTACTTGAATAAAAGAGATTGCTTACTTAAGTATGAGATTAGTAAATATCACTAAGTTTTTTTGCCAAAAAAATATCATCAAGTTTAGTCCATTCAATTATACAGGAATTAGTAATTCCAATGATATAGTAAACTCATGAGATACTTTTTAGCTAATACCTACTCTCCTTGTCTTTTTTTTTATATCAGAAAAGAGAAGAAAAAACTAACAACTAATCATTCTATTACAATTGATAGGTAAATTATCATAGAGAAGCCATGGTGATAAGCTAGGCGGTGGTTGGTGGAGCATATACTTGTCAACATGAAAGGAATGGCCAAAGGAGGCTAGATAATCTGTCACAAAATTCACTTCTCTAAAAGAATGATAAAAGACAACTTCCCAATCTCGAGAAAGCAACTCACAAATGTCGACAATGATAGAACGATCTGTGTTATAGGGTAAAAAGGAGGTGTTGATGAGATTAACAGTAGCTAGGTTATCTACTTCCACTTGTAGTTTACGATGCCAATATCCCAAGTAACAATTAAGCCTTAGAGAATACCTAAGAGCTCAGCTCTGAAAACTGAGCAAGAACCAGTATTAATCACAAAACCTTTCAACCAGCCCCCAATTTGATTATGGATCAATTCTCCTGCAAAAGTAAAGGAACCATAGATAATGGAGCCATCAGTATTTAGTTTACACCACTCAATAAGAGGGTGAAACCAATGAATGGGAATGTGACCATATGTTCTGCCACCAAGAGATATACTATTGAAACTTATTGCACTATGAATCTCTCTAACTTGAAAACCAACTTTTGTATGAAGAGATCTAAAATCAGTTAAATCATCAAATAAAAATTGATTACACCAAACAAAACATTCTAGTACATCCCATCAACAAAAAGCATAGAATCCTTTAAGTTAGCTATGAGCCACTCCCGAAAAGGCATATTAAAGAAAAAAAACTACTCATGTTTGCAGGTATAATAGTCTCCCAGAACTGTCTAGCACAAACACACTCACGAACAACATGATTAGAATCTTCCATAAAATGACCATAGCGATGGCAAGTATGATCAATATAAAATGACCACAGTGATGGCAAGTAGGATCAAGGGAAAGATAACACATGCATCTTTCATGATTAGAAAGAATTTTATGCTTAAATAAAAGCCTAAAAAAACATACAGAAGCGCTTTGGCCCAGGCCATTTCCAAATAACAGTCCAAGATGCATGAGAAACATCCTAATCCTTATTAAAAATGATATCATAAGAATTCTTAACAAAAAACATACCTGAAGCCATTCCTTGGAAGCGCAATAGCCGCCAAAAGAAGAGAAATATAGTGCGAAAGAAGATTGGTTAAGAGGTCCCAATTCCATGTGTCATTTGGTAATACAAAGAAAGCCACATGCTGGTTCAGAAACTGAGAAGGAATAGGCTTCAACGCATGAGATACCAAAGCTCTTTTTCTATCAATCCAAAAAATTTCCCAAAATCGCACAATGGTACCATCCCCTAAACTCCAATTGATATTATCAATCACAAAGTGCCAAATTTTACATAATGTGTTCCACAAATGGGACTCCTCTTTATTGGGGAGAGATTTAGGGATTGAAGAGAAATCAAAGTTTTATTTAGCATAAAACACTTGAACCCATATTGAATTAAGAGAATTGAGAAGAGCCCAACCAAGCTTGCACAATAAAGCAATATTAGTGGAGATTAAATCTTTAATTCCAAGACCACCTCTATTCTTAGATTGACACACTTGATGGCAAGAAACAAGGTGCACCTTCTTATGATTAGAAACAGAATCCATAGAAAGTTCCTATTCAATTTCTCAATTTTATCACAAATGGAAACTGAAAGAAGGGAGGTCTGAAAGGCGTAAATAGGCATGGAAAAATCACAGAATTAATAAGTGTTACACTACCAGCAAGAGAAAGAGAGGATGCATTCCAACCTAGTAGCTTCTTCTCTACTTTACCAATAAAATGCTGGAAAGACTTAGTTGTAACATGAGAGTGGATAAGAGGCATGCCTAGGTACTTCCTAAGATTGTTAGTGATACCAACTCTAAGAATAGAAGCTAACACATGAACTCGAGCATTAGGAATATTGTTAGAGGAAAAAAAATTTAGATTTGCTAAAATTTAACTTTTGACCAAAGGAGGAGCAAAAATTAAAGAGGACGGATTTAGCAAGATTAATTTGTTAAAGAGAAGCTCCTCCAAAAATGAAGAGGTCATCATAGAAAAATAAATTAGTAATACTAAATTTTATAGAAATAGCATGAGCTAGATACTCTAAACACCAAACAAATAAATAGGGAGAGAATGGGCAGCCTTGTCACACTCCTTGCATAGGAACAAACTCTTCCAACATATCACCATTCCATAACAAATTCATAAAAATAGAGTAGGTACAAGAGATAATAAGATTGAGAATATTTAAAGGAATATTAATATCCTTTAAAGTATCAGTAATAAACTCCCATCTCAACTTTTCATATGCCTTCTCCAAGTCGATTTTCAAAGCAAAGAAATCATATCTCCCTTTTGTCTGTCTCATAGAATGAATAATTTCTTGGGCAAAAATAAGATTCTCTGAGATATGCTTGCCAAGATCAAAACTCATCTGCAAAGGACCAATAATCAGAGGCATGATAGTTTTTAACATAAAAGTAATGATTTTAGTAACCATTAATACTTTCCAGAGCAAGAACTTTAGGAATTAAAGAAATAAGAGTGCTGTTAAAGGATGTTGGAAATTCAGCTGCTCAAAAATCTTGATAATAAAATCACAAAGCTTGTCTTCAATGGTATCCCACTAACTCTAAAAAAAGACTGCATGGAGACCATCATTCCCTGGAGCTTTGAAATATTTCATGGAGAAAAGGGCAAACTTAACTTCATCCATAGAAATAGGTTCGCCTAGGTCTTTAACTATCTGATCGTTGAGAGGAGGGAACTTTCCTTTAATAGAAAAGGGAGGAGTGAAAGAACCATCATGAGCATATAGCTGCCTGAAAAAATAAGAGCATGAGATTTGATAAGAGAATTATCAATACACCATTCTTCATTATTAAGCTTAAGAGAGGTAATATGATTTTTCCCTCTACATTGAAAAATCTTCTTATGAAAATAACTTGTATTACGGTATTCCCATTGAATCCAATAAGAGAGGAATTTTTGAAACTAGATTAATTCTTCTTGCTTAAGCACTTCCTCTAAATCAGCTTTGAGTTCAACTTCAAGATTAGAAAGAAAGACAGAGTCTCTTTGATTCAACACTCTATGAATACCATTATGTCTAGCCAATAAGCAACGTTTTTTATAGAAAATATTTCCAAAAATGGTGACATTCCAATGCTAGACTTTATGCATAAAAAGCTGAATAGAATCAGGTAAATCAATACCTTCATTCCATACTGACCTGATAAAAGGAGCAAAATTAGAGTGTAAAGCCCATACAGCCTGAAAATGGAATGGTCTTAAAGGTGTTAGGGTTATATGCCCTAGAGCATGTACATTATATAAATGTATGTAATCTTAATCCCATAATAGCATTTAATATATATGTTTTCTTTTAATGATTCTATTCATTTTAGTGTTATATATGTGTGTGTGTGTGTGTGTGTGTGTGTGTGTGTGTGTGTGTGTGTGTGTGTGTGTGTGTGTGTGTGTGTGTGTGTGTGTGTG
>CAOJBK010332467.1:0-13143 GCA_948294925.1 Codiaeum variegatum | reverse complement strand
ATGACCAGAAAAACCCCATTCACTTGAAGAATAGTCAAATATCAAATGCATGAAAAGTTCAAGTAGCCCCCAAAATGGCAAATTACAAGAGAAATCAAGATCCTAAAGCTCATGTGTTAGAATACAAACACTTGGTAGAGTTGTAAACCACCAAGGAAGAAGCGATTTGCCAAGACTTCCAAAGTACCTTAGAAGGAGCAGTAGTGAAGTGGTATGGTGGGTTACCAGAAGGGAGCATAAACTCATTCTAGAGCATGGTTAGTTTGTTCTTAAAGAGGTTCTCAACTAGCATCCCCATACCTACACTAACTCAAGCCTTGGAGCAAGCAGAACATGGCCCTGATGAGTCCTTAAGAGACTTCATCATAAGATTCAATAAGGAAACACTGAAGGTAATAGATGTCGATTATCCTAGATTTGTAGAGGCTGTCCAGAAATGAACCACACATTAGGACTATTACAAAGCATTAGTCCAAAACTTCCCTAGAATTTTAGATGAGGCTATGGCTCTAGAAGAGGAATACATTAAGCAAGATGATGCTTTCAGAAAGATAGATAGATAGATAGATAGATAGATAGATAGATAGATAGATAGATAGATAGATAGAGAGAGAGAGAGAGAGAGAGAGAGAGAGAGAGAGAGCAGGTTCTATAAGAAAAAGGAGGTTGGATAAAGGTATTTCCTCCCATAAGAAGGGTATAAAGATAGATACTATTAGGGTTTGAGGATCAAGGATAAGGAAGAATTCCCAGCCTCCATAAGTTGAGATGTCACGAAGGGAGAGGTTCAATCCCTCAAATCTCATGCTACTAATTACAAGGCCAAAGGTAGTGTTCATCGCCTTTCAAAATAAAGAGATTTAGAGAAAGCTGAGACCCATTAACAAAGACCCTGATATGAGAGACAAGTCTTGGTGGTGCAAGTTTCATAAAACCCAAGGACACACAATAGATAAATGACGCTCACTACTAGAGAGATAGAGAGGCTGATCAAACGGGGTACTTGTAGAATTATGTGAGAAAAATTGATCAAGCTGGCCTGACTAACCAATAAATAGACCTTCCACTAAATGATAAGAGAGCTAGAGATATAGCGTGCTTGAAGAAGGAGCTCTAAGCAAGAGAAGAGAGAAGGTTGTAGCCCAAACTCATGAACAGTTGGAGTTCATCTTTTACAATGGCACCAGGCAGTTGGTAGGGGAGGGGGTGGTACAACAAAAGGGCTGACTAGGAGGGCCAAGGCGATATTAATAATGGCGATAGAACCTAATTTCAGGGTTTAGAGAGTCTTTGTAGACATAGGCAGCTCGGTGAATTTGTTCTCTTGTAAAACTTTCATACAGATGGGCATCGAAGAGTCAAAGATAAAGCCCTTAGATGTTCCTATTAGAACCCTGGACAAAGCAATCATACTCGCAGCTCGTATCATCAAACTCCTGGTCACAGTGGGAAAAGTCCCAAAATCAGTAATAGTTATATCCATTTTAATTGTCATGAAATTAATTATGTCGTACAATATGCTATTAGGTAGACCTTTGCTGTGGGATCTAGATGCGTTAGTTAGCATAAGGGGATGCAGGCTCACCATACCACACCTTGATGGCTCAATCTTCTATGTCTACGGTGATTTAGTCCCAAAGATTAGCTTGCAAGTCATTAAAAAAAGGAATATAGTGTTCATAAAGACAAAAGCGGTGCATATGGTGGAAATGACCCTAAAAAGTTGAAAGCAGAAATGAAGGGAGAGTCGGTCCAAAAGCAAGAAAATTTTGAAGTGATTGAACGCTCCATATCAACATTACCCTGAGTGATAAAGAGAAGGGTTCAAGGAAAGAGTTCCTAGCAAGTAGCCTTCAGACCTTCACATGGTCATCTTTAGATATGCCAAGGGATAAGCCTAGAAGTTATCACACACAAAGATCATGTAGATCTAACATGAAAATTTGTTAAGGAGAATAAGAGATGTTTTGGTACAAAAAGGCATGCTATCATTGAAAGGGAAGTGGAAAAGCTCACCAAAGCTAGATTCATCAGAGAAGTGCAGTACTTGGATTGGCTAGCCAATGTGGTGTTAGTAAAAAAGGCCAATGGAAGCTACCAGATATGCATAGATTTTACATACTTGAACAAAGCTTGCCCTAAAGACTCATACCTCTATCCATTATAGACAAACTGGTGGATTCGACAATAGGTTACAAGTATTTATCTCTGTTAGATGTGAAGCAAGGGTATCACCAAATTCGGATGGATGAGGAAGATATTAAGAAAACCTCATTCATCACAGAAAAGGGAACTTACTGCTATGTATCTATGCCTTTTTGGCTATAGAATGCTAGTGTGACATATTAAAGGTTAGTTAATAAAGTGTTTAGAGAAAAGTTGGGAAGGAACCTCAAGGCCCATATGGATGATATGGTGATGAAGAGCATGAGTTTCCAACATCACTTAGAAGACATGATAGAGGTGTTTTGAGTAATGGACTCCTTTGGCATGAAGCTAAACCCAGAGAACTCTGCATTTTTCATTCAAGGCGGGAAGTTCCTGGGATACCAGGTTAGCGAAAGGGGTATTGAGTTGAACCCTGATACAATTAATGCCACATTAGAGATGAGCCCTCCTCAGAATGTGAAAGAGGTGCAAAGACTCAAAGGCAGATTGGTAGCCTAGAACACGTTAATGTCTAAATGAGGGGAGAAGTACCTCCCGTTGTTCAGCAAGCTGAGGAAGAGCACAATGTTCGAGTGGATATAAGATTGCCATAAGGAAATGGATGACTTAAAGGCCTTCCTAGCTTTGGAGCAAATATTGAGCAGACCTTTACAAGGGGAAGAGCTCCTTATATATCTGTCAGCTTCACCTCATATGGTAAGTTCGCTCTTGTTAAGGGAAGAAGGGACCTGAAAATCAGTGTACTACTTTAGGAAAGGGTTATAAGGGGCATAGTTGAACTATAGCCCATTCGAGAAGTTGGCATACTCCCTGGAGCTCTCTTGTCGAAAGTTCAAAGTTTACCTTAAAGCCCACCAAGG
Source organism: Codiaeum variegatum (assembly GCA_948294925.1). Classification (NCBI taxonomy): domain Eukaryota; kingdom Viridiplantae; phylum Streptophyta; class Magnoliopsida; order Malpighiales; family Euphorbiaceae; genus Codiaeum; species Codiaeum variegatum. Next base: position 10,114 of record CAOJBK010332467.1, on the reverse strand, counting down.
AGTAGTGGTGATAGATAAACCACTGCAAAAGATTTTACACAAGCCCGAACTCTCATATAGGATGCTATGTTGAGAAGTGGAGTTAAGGGGATATAGCCTACAAAATAGACCTCGATTAGCTATAAAGGCTCAAGCCTTAACTGTGAGGTTTTCAAACCCGGATCGGTCATTGAATCGATAAAAGTAGAGGGTTACAAGTCAGAAGTTCAACCGAGGTCGAACTGTGGTGGAGCTGGTATTCAAAATAATATTATATATTTTTTATTTATATGTCAAAAATATGTATGCCAATAAAATATATAATATTAATATATATTAAATACAATACAACTTAAATTACATATTAAATATAATATAATATATATTCAATATATTATTTATAATTTTTTATGCTAAAATATCTTCTTTTTTATTTTAAATTTGGGATGACTAAATATCACTTAAAAAATACTTCAAATTCTAATTAAGATTAGATTTACCGAATTAAATGCAATTAAGATTGAATTTTTTTTGTTGGACTAATAATTAGTGTATAATAAAAAATGATGATAAATTTATTTATAAAACGACATTTAAAATTTAATTAGTATGATTTTCACATAGATTTATAAATTAAAATTTGTAATAAATAAATAAATATTTTTAAAAAATAAATAAGTGACATTAAAATATATTAACATAATCATTAAAAATATATTATCTTATAATATATAATTTAAAATAAATAAAAGATTGTACCTAAAATAAAAGAAAGCATGAACAATATTTTGCTTATTATTAATGTAAGAATAAAAAACTCACTTTGAAACTTCATAGTGGTTGGTTGAGAGAAAAGCCATAAGAGCTTCTCACCTTATTGTACAAAGATGATGCAATTGGCAAAAAGAAAGAAAATCTTCATCCTACATCGGAAATCTTGAAACATTGAGCGTGAATTAAAGCATATATATATGTAGGCTTGCTTCGTACTCATATTTTAGAAGGGCTCCTTTCAAAAACAAAAGAAATATGAGAAGGGCTCAATGCTAATTATAAAAGTTGTAATTTTTAGTTGGTTTAATCGGCAGGCCTGTGACCGATTCGAACAGATCGAAGGGTTTCGAATCGGGTCACCAGTTTTTTATTGGATTTTATTATTATAGGTTTTATTAAATGAATCGGACTGAATTTTGGTCCGGTTCATGATTTTTTCCGGTTGAACCGGACGGTCCGATCCAGATTTAAAAATCTTCCTTAGCATACTTCATCTCCGAATGTTCATTCCCCTTAGAACAGACCCCAAGCCAAGAGACAAAGGGAAGCTCTAGCAGTGAAACCTCCATGGTGAGATGGGAATTATATATCGATGGAGATAGTGGTAATAGAGTCAGTGGGGTAGGAGTTGTGTTGAAGAACGAGGGTGGAGTGCTCATAGAAGTTGCCCTAAAATTGAATTTCCATACTTTGAATAACATTGTCAAATATGAAACCCCCGTGCAAGGCCTCGCTGTGGTAGAACATTTACATGTGGAAATACTTCATTTTTACAAGGACTCAGAATTGGTTTTGCCTCATGTTGAAGGCCTATACAAAGCAAGGCACCCAAAAATGGTTAAGTACCTGGAAAAGGTAGACAACCAGTTCAAAAACAAATGAAAGAAAGAGGTATAGAAGTGGAGTTTAAGAAAATACCAAGGGGAGCAAATGATAGGGTTGATAGTTTGAGTAAATTCGTGGTAGGTCACGCAGCAAAAATACCAAGAAGGGCATTTTTTGGGAGTTCTGATACAACCAAGCAATAAAGAAATTGAAGAGGCCATGGCGACAGAACCCGAGTCTTGCTGGATGTATCCAATTAAGAAATATTTAGAAGAGGGTAATTTACTAGAAGGATATGAAGCTAGTCAAGAAGATCAAATGGAAGAGTTCGCATTTCTCCTTCCATAATGGAATGTTGTACAAGAGAGCCTTCTCCCTCGTATGGCTTATGTGCTTAACTCCCATGGAAGCAATATATGTGTTAAGAGAAATACACGAGGGTACATGTTGAATACACATAAGGGGAAAGATGTTGGCTGGAAAAAGTGATCAGGCGGGGCTATTTTTGGCCTATGATGAAGGGGGATTCTATGAAACTAATGAGAAAGTGTCAAGCCTATCATAGGTTTGCTAATCTTAACAAGGTCACAATAGTAGACCAGATACCCATCTATGGTTCATGGCCCTTCACCAAATGGGGGATGGACAAAGTGGGGACTTTCTAGTGATTACAGGGTAAAAAAATGTTTCTCCTAGTGGAAGTAGAGTATTTGATGAAATGGGTGGAGGTTGAAGCCTTAGCAACCATTATAGTTGATAATTTGATCAAGTTCTTGTGGAAGAATATCATTTGTAAGTTTGAAGTACCCACCAGCTGGCCAGTGATAATGAAAAGCAATTCGACAACACCAAAATGAGAGACTTCTATGAAGGCCTCAACATCAAGTAGCATTTCTCTTTAGTATGCCATCCCCAATCCAATAGGCAAACAGAAGTCACTAATCAAACCATCCTTTAAGGTTTGAAGCAAAGATTGGAAGGATGCAAGAAGAATTGGCCAAAAAAACTACACCACGTGTTATGGGTCTACATAACTACACTAAGAGAGTCCATAGGCGAAACACCATTCGCCCTCACTTTTGGCACAAAGGTTGTCTTTCCAATAGACATAGGAATGCACAGTAGTAGAGACAGCTTTTACAGTGACAAAGAAAGTGAAGTGTCAAAAAGGATAGAATTGGATCTATTTGAAGAGCTGAGAGAACAAGTAGCGATAGTAGTAATGGGTTACAAAAATAGAGTCGCCAACTACTTCAACAGAAAACTATGATGCAGGACCTTCAAAGAAGGAGACCCAGTGATGTGAAGTCTTGAAGCCATAAAAAAAGAGAGAAGGCATTGGAAAACCAGCTCTGATATAGGAAGGCCAGTTCATGGTTGAACGAGTTGTAGGACCTGCCACTTATAAGTTGAAGACAATGGAAAATATTAAAGTGTCACACACTTGGAATGTACAACACTTGAAATTATACTACCATTAAAAAAGCTAATGAAAAGAACTTCTCTCCTTAATTGATTGTAGCAAAATAGCAGTAAGACCACTATAAGTCGAGGCATTAAACCCAACTTGACTGGTGAAAGGCCCTCCAAGGGGGGCACTAAGACCTCCATAAGCCAAGGCACTAAGCCCATCTTGACTGGAGAAAGACCCTCTAAGGGGGCACTAAGACCTCTATGAGCCAAAGCATTAAGCCTAACTTGACTAGTGAAAGATTCTCTAAGGGGGATACTAAGACCACTTTGACCCGAGGCATTAAGCCCAGCTTGACTGAAAAAAGACCCTCTAAGAGGGGCACTAAAACCTCTATGAATTGAGGTATTAAGCCTAGCTTGACTAGTGAAAAACCTTTCAGGGGGGCATTAAGACCTCTTTGAGCCGAGGCACAGGTATTAAGCCCAGCTTAATTGACAAAAGACCCTCTAAGGGGGGCACCAAGACCTCTAGGAGCTGAGGCACTAAGCTCAATGAAGCTGATCAAGAAACCCTTCCAAAGAGGGAACTAAGGGACCTCTAGGAGGAAGCAACAAAGCCTCGATGAGGTAGGACATCGAGCCCTACCTATGGGTGAGGGAGATACCAACATGGGATGAAGTTTTCCGAAGGCAGTGCAAAGTCAAAAAGCACAAGGAAACTTAAAATTCAAAAAGCTGAGACCAAGTTAAGAAAACTGATATAAAAAGAATAAACAAATCAGAACATACCAAAAGGGAAGGGAAGGCCCAAATTAAATGAAAAGCTTAGAGATTGTGAAAGAAAAATTATATATATATATATATATATATATATATATATGTGTGTGTGTGTGTGTGTGTGTGTGTGTGTGTGTGTGTGTGTGTGTGTGTGTGTGTGTAAAACATCACATGTATAGTGGGTAGTGACAAAATAAAAGCAAAAGTGAAGCCCCCAACTCACATAAAATTTACAAAGTTCCAAACATATACAATGAGCTACAAAATAAAAATACAAAATGTTCTAAGCTTGTAGAGGCCGTGAAGGACTAGCCTCACAATTATTTAAAGAGGTAGGAGTAAGTCTATTGAGAGCCTCCCCGATTCGGCCGAGTGTCTTCAGGATTGGTGACAGAAGCCACCGCCGAACTACTGTAAGGAATATCCCTAGATTTATCAAGTGCATGAGATAACCTCTCGAGAAAAGAGAGGCCAGGCTGTGTGTTGCCATGCTGGTACTCAGACAATTTGATGGTGGGTACAACCTCCTCGACAATCAGAGGGGTAAATTACTTCTTCACCTTTGAGAAATTTTTAACCACCATCGCTAATGCCTGGTTATTCGACTCTAAGCCGGCTTTGACCACCTCAATCCCATGCCATGCTCCAAAAAATTTTGATTTAGCAAACTTTTGGACTTCTTCCTTAAGTAGGGTGGGCAATTTCTTTGTTAGAAGATCGAGCTTCTTAGAGTAAATCTCTGTAACCTCACTTGAATTTTTGGTCTCGATAGCCACAACTGCTAGCTTCTTCTCAAACTTAGAGGTGTCATTCCCCAAGCCTTCAACAATCCTCCTGAGAAAGTTTTGTCGGACTCCAGCTTAGCATACTTCTCTTAGAGAGAGTTCAATTTAGCATCTCGAGAGCTTAGGAGTTTTCCCTCTCAGTAAGTATCCTGTCCTTCTCTACCAGCACTTTGTCCTTCTCTTCCATGCCTTTGCGAAGGTTGGTGATGTCCTTCTTGTGTAAGGAGGTGATAAACTAGTAGTTGTTCGAGCCCTTTAGAGCACCTCAGCATAGGTAGCAGCTTCATATACACATAAGTCAAAGTCAAAACAAAAGGTCGAGTGAAATGAAATAATTGGGCATATGCAAATAAGTCCAAGCAATAATAAAAAAAAATGGCATCGGTACAATACCCTCAGAGTAGTAGCCAGGTTAGGGAAAGAGCCCACTGATCCCTAGAGGTTTGAGGTTTTGTCACTTGCGAAACAGAGGGGAAAGTTTTGCACCATGCCGATCGACACTTCTCCTAAATAGGAAGTTGGAATAGGCAGAGTCTCTCTTCACACATCTATGAAGACCCTTACAGGGCTGGGAGGAATTAGAAGGGTACCTTCTATGATCTTGTCCCCTACCCAAAGCTGGTAACAAACCTATACCTCTCACAATAGGAACTTCAATAGGAGAAATCCCAACATCCTCAACATGACCCTTAACACCCTCAGTCAGAGGGACTACATTTGCAACGCCCTCTTGAATCTCCCAACAACACTCGCAGGGATCATATCACTCTCATTTTATGTCTGTTGGGCTTCACAAAAAGCCTTAACACATCAGCAAGTGACTCTTGCGGACCATAGCATTCCATCAGAACATAATGGGTAAGCAGAATCATCAAAAGAAACTAAAAGAGCTCATATGCCACCTCCAACACTTCGCTCCAAGCTCTCCATCTCTGGAAAAACTGATGTGGAATGAGCATTAGTCTTTGTGAGTGCTGGATCCTCCAAGCCTCTACCCCCAACTGTTGGCATAGCTCTAGCCTTGTCAGCTCTATCCTCTGCTAACAAAAATACAAAGTTGAAAAAGGAAGTCAATAAAAAGATAAAATTTCTGAAGAGTAAGGCAACAACACTTACAAGTAGGTACCCTTTTGGGGGCATTCGAAAGACCTAGACTTTATGGCACATCACTTGTAGCGAACGCCCCTCCTCCCTTCCGACGCCTCGGGATGGATACTTTAAAGTGGAGGGATAGTAAAGGTAGGCCTCCTCCTATGTCACTCTTCATCCAACTTCCTCACAACCTCAAGCAATTGAGAGGAGGACGTGGAGGGGGAGGGGAGGACTCAAAAATAGAAAATTCAAAAGATGAAGAAGAGGAAGATGAAAAAGTATAAGTTTCCAAAAACATACCTTTAAAAAGCCTTTCTTGAGCCACATAAAGACCACTAGTCTCGAAAAATTAAGGTGTAGAAGGCCCCTTTATAGTCAAAAGAGGGGGCAAAAATGATCCACTTACAGCCTCCAGAGATTGAGCGATAAGGATGGCTCGAGAGATATCCTCAAGAGTCAGCTTACTCCATTTTTTAAGGGTGCAAAGAGCTTCACTGGGGAGGAGCTTATCAAAATGCTTGTACTAGTCTATTAAGAGGCGCCCATCCTGAACGACAGTCACATGGTGATAGTATTAGGCTGTCACTCAGTGGAAAGAGTCCTAATAAGGAACCAATAGCTCTAGGAAATCCATGACCTGAACACACACCCTTTTCAAACTCAATGCGATTCTTCACCAATCCCTTAAGCACGTCACACCAAATGCCGAGGTAGTACTTTCTCTCTCTACCACCCCAAAATGGAACTTTATTAGCATATGGCTTTAGGGTCACTGCCTGAGTAGGAAGAGTTCAAGTAGGAGCCACTTCACATTGCTTTGGCCCCTTGTGAAGCCTTTTCAAATTTCTCTTAAAAATGGGAGTCTCTCTTGCAATAAGCAAGGCCCCTCATGCTCCATCAAGTTTTGAAACCCCAACCGTAGTGACCCCAACTATAACTTCTCGGATCTCATATCACTTGCAGAGAGCTAACATCTATGGTAGTACTTCTTTTTCAGACGAAGGGGAAATCCATGGTTTATCCCCCTCATTAACTCAAACTTTTTCATCAGTTCCCCCTTCAGGCCTTGACACCATACTCTCACTTTCAGCCTTAATTGGTGGGTCCTTCTCTGAAGCCGAGCTCAGATTTCCAGCACCCTCTACAAAGCTATTCAGGTATCAATATTCCAGTGCCTCCACATTCCAATTAGACGAACGAACAACTATTTGATATTCTTCTAAGGTAAGAAGCCTTAATAAGCCAGTGGTGAAGCATCGAACGGGGAAAAAAGTCAACTTGTCAAAAGGGACTAACCCTTGTAGAGGCCTTGGATAAAGCTTATTCATCTGAGCTACTAGATCTATAAGGGAACCTTTAACCTTCTTATTGACCAAAGGCTCTACAAGAATAATCAAAGGAGTAAGAAAAACCCATAAAAAAAAAAGAGAAACATACATGAGCTCCTCCTTATTTTAGGAGGGCGAGCATACGAACCATCAGGGTCCCTAAGGAATGATGACCCCAACACAAACCTTAATTGGTGGGTCCTTCTCTGAAGCCGAGCTCAGATTTCTAGCACCCTCTATAAAGCTATTCAGGTATCAATATTCCAGTGCCTCCACATTCCAATTGGACGAACGAATAACTATTTAATATTCTTCCAAGGTAAGAAGCCTTAATAAGCCAGTGGTGAAGCATCGAACGAGGAAAAAAGTCAACTTGTCAAAAGGGACTAACCCTTGTAGAGGCCTTGGATAAAGCTTATTCATCTGAGCCACTAGATCCATAAGGGAAGCTTTAACCTTCTTATTGACCAAAGGCTTTACAAGAATAATCAAAGGAGTAAGAAAAACCCATAAAAAAAGAGAAACATACCTGAGCTCCTCCTTATTTTAGGAGGGCGAGCATACGAACCATCAGGGTCCCTAAGGAATGATGACCCCAACACAAACCTCCTATGAAAAGAGGTGATGACAAGAAGCTAACACCCTCACACCATTGACATCAGCCTGGGTTAGATCCTTTTCAAACTTTTCGACATGAGGGTTTCCCAGATAAGTCCAAGAGAAGCCGAAGCCCACTTGCTCCTCCTTAATAGGCTTCGTAACCTTCATAGAAAAAAATTATTCTTTTAGTAATCCAGCTTGTTTTTCGTCACTCAAAAGATGGCTCAGTGGGGCTTCTTTTGGAAACAGTATAGGTAGGATTCCAAAAAAAAGAAGATTGAAGAAAGTGTGGAACATCTTGGGGTTGGGATCAAGAATCCCCAATGTGAAACACACCACCTCAAAGTAATGAAAATCCTCTATTGAGTTAGGGGTGAGCATCATTGGGTTCACTTTGAAGTAGTGAAAAGCCTTATAGAAAAAAGGAGAGGGAGGAAACAGCAGCCCCTTGACCATATGGTCAGAGTACCAAATGTATTCGTTATTCCAATTAACCAGTTCCATATTGGTATTGCTAGAAAATATCATGTGATAAGCAGTAGAAAGAGTGACTTGAATGGACCCAGCTATGGCATCTATATTTCCTTGAAAGACTCTAAAACTAAACTTCATAGGCCTAATTTTCTCCATCGAGGCCTCATGGTGTCGTTAATGTAAGACTGAGTATCTTATGCTCTAATTTGTTTTATGGGCTTCTCAGCCTCTGTCGCTTATACCTTGGCAGAGGTTTTAGAAACTACATTCTTCCACTTCTGTGGAGGAGCCATTCGAATAGAAAGAAGAGAAAAAGAATAGTAGAATTCAAAGTAAAGGAAGGGAAGTAAAGAAAATAGCAGAGAACATAGAAGAATAAGAAAGTTGGAAAAATAGAAGAATGGGAGAAAATTCAAAAAGAAGAGAGAAATGAATTATATATAGCTAATAGAGAGCTGGATAGAGCATTAAATGCAAGTGTCATTTAGACAGAAGTAACTACCCAAGGCATTATTATTAATCATTATGACCCCTAATAGTTCCACCACACGTTCATGAGTTATTGCTCATAATAAAGGCACCGATTTTTGGAGTAGGTAACTGTCCCCTAGAGGTCATGTGAAGAGAGGTGTTTAACAAGGAAGATTCATGTACCAAAAGAGCCTATCAAAGCTCAAGCCTTTATTCTTATACACTCAAAATTTTGAAGTTTGAAACTCCCGCCCAAAGGAAAGGTCATTGCAGGTTTAAAACCACCTTCCTCGTACTCTTTAAGAAACAGGGCCTTTGAGTACTAATCCTTTATGAGGGGCTATTGATACGGGTTCAGAGTGCTATAGTCATAACTAAAACTAGAACCTTTTAATACATAGTCCCCCGAGGAACCCCCTCGAAGAGCTTGCTAGAACCCTAACCCTTCAGCTCCACCTTTTCATGGTTCAACCCCATGCCTTATCCTGAACGTGACACCAGTCACTGACATATCGACCTCACGTCATGTCACTATTCCATCAGAGGAGTCTCAGAGCCAACCCAATGCTGGTATCTATCCCCTTCTAAAGTGAATATCACTAATAAATACTCTAAGGAAGCCTTCGCCTATGGTAAGTAAAAACCTACACTCTCACTTCACACCTCTTTTCTCTTCCTCTCCTTGACTGACTTAGGAATCGGAGGTTCATCCCCGGAAACCACACCCTGAACCTCCTAACCATATTTCCTGTGTAGGTTCCATTCCATCTCAACTAGCGAGTCCATTTCACACTCTTGAGTACTCTAGACCTCCATCACCTAGCATGTATAAGTTTTAACCAACAAGAAAATGACATTTTACCAACATTAGATCACTCTCAACATCTAACAATTTAGAATCAAACAAGGATTCAAGGCTTCAAAGTCTAAACTTTCTCAAAAATTCATAAGAAATTTGAAAAATAAAAACCTAAACCTAAAGGAAAAAGGTAACTAAGGGAGCAAAATCAATTAAATGAAAAGGAAACTATAAACAAAATATATTATTTCTAGATAAAGTATCACATGAAATTTCAATAAAAATTTGTCATGCGAATTTTAACATGCATTTTCCATGTTATTCCGAAAATAGAAGAAAATAAATAACTAAAAAAATAAATAAAAAGAAACAAAATGAAGAAGAAAAAGAATGAGATGAAAAACCTATGATTCTTTTAGAAAAGCAGAAAATTATGGCCTTGAATCTTGAAAATTAGTGAGTTGAGAGTGTTAAGACTTTTTAGAATTATAGAAATGTAGCAAAAATGATTAAAGGGACTAGGGCAATCTAGGGCTTTAAATAGGGGTGTTTAGAGTTAAAAGGGGTCCTACTACCACATTAGCTAAACAAAAGCCCACGATTTGAGCCACAATTTATGAGCATGACCATGTGAGTCCTCGATTTTGCTATTGTCCTCACTGCCCATTATGTCACTGATCTCACGGTATGCATTGTTGTCCATGAGCTAGACTGTGGAAGACCTCTATTTTACTAATGGATGGACAGATTCAAAAAGCCATCTCACACGGTCTGGAACACAGATCGTGAGCCAGCCT
>CAOJBK010332074.1:0-12428 GCA_948294925.1 Codiaeum variegatum | reverse complement strand
GGATTTTACTCGGCTTCGGAGGTTGCCTAATTACTCTAGTGTTTGGAGTGGTATTGTTTCTTCAATTTCAAAGAACGATATCTAATCGAAGGTTTTTTTTGAGAATTTATTTTTTGATATTGGATCTGGTTTTACTGTACTATTTTGGATTGATTGTTAGGCTTGTGATGTTCCTCTTTCAAAATTGTTTCTTGATTTTTTTTGTTATTTCAAAACAAAAATGGGACTTCATCTTAGAATTGGGTTATTAGGAGTATGCAAGTTGGTGTTGGAACTTCACTCGGTTGATAAACTTGTCTGCCTCCGAGCTAGATAGCTATGAGCATTTGCTAGCCTTGTTTCAACATTGGTCGCCTTCCCTTCTTAATGTGGATGGAATTTGCTGGCAGCGTAGGGGAGCTTCTTGCTTCTCTGTGCAATATTGCTACCAGTTGTTCGTTGCTTCTTGCCATGGTACTCCTCCTACCTTACCTTATTTTTGGACCAATTTAGTGCCGACAAAAGTAGAACTCTTCACCTAGTTTTCTTTGTTGAACCATCTCTACAATAATGATTTCGGTTTAGTATTGGCTTGTGTACCATTGCTGATAATTGTTGTGCTTTTTGTCATTCTTTTGGTGAAAGTTCTACTCATCTTTTTCTCCATTGCAATTTATCATGGAGTATTTGGGCTCATTTCTTGGATTGGTGGGGAATTTTCTTTGTGCTTCCTTCAAATTTAGCTGATATATATGTTCAGTGGTGCGGGCTAGTGAAGGGCAAAGGTCAACTCAAGTACTTGATTATTCCATTTTTTTTATCTTATGAAGTTTATGGTTGTTGTGCAATGATATTGTCTTTCAAGGCAAACATTTTGATAAGCATAGTCATCTTTACCTTATTTACTATAGGAGTTGGCTTTGGATTAAAGCTGATATACCATCTTTTCCCTATGACTCTATGATGCTTTGGCTTTCCTCTGTGGATATTCAATTTTGAAAAAATAGGAAGAGATTATTATAGTTTCGATCTTCTTCTTTTGGTTTATTGGGTTCTTCCCTTTGGCTATGACTAGAGGCCCTTGTTCTAGTCCTATTACTTAGTTTTAGGGAGTGATTTTTTCATTAACTTGTATCCCTCACAAGTTGATTTCTTTCCTCATTGATTATTAATAAAAAGAATATATTTTTCAAAAAAAAATCATACTTTTCTTCTTATTTTTTTTTCATATCAATAAAAATTTATATATATTGCTAAAGAGAGTTTTTAAATCATATCATCTTATTTTATAATTTGAGTGTAATTAATTTTAAATTAATTTGTTATCTCATGAGAAGTTTAACAATAATTAAATGTCTGTTAGGATGCATAATCAACAACAAAGAGAAGATTGAAAAAACAACAAATAACATGAACTTAATTTTATATAATTTATTTAGAATTTGGTTTTTTACCTCGTTAAGTTGGCAGTTAGATATATTATATGAGCATAGGACTTAATGAAAATTGATGCGTGTGGGTCTTGGCCAATGCTGGATTAGAACCGCTCTGGTCGAGTTAGAACAAGCCTACATAGATAAGACAGTGGTCAGGGATGGTCGGACGTTATGTCCAGCGATAATCCTTCGACGCTCAAATCAAAAATAGATTGTAACTCAAGAATGGAACTGTGTGTTTAGTATTTGGTTGTGAGGAAAGTATTCATTACCCCATTTGAGTTGCTGAGTACTGTATTTATAGGGTGAAAATCCTGTTGAAGGAGACACGTGTCAGTTCCGGGTACTTTGTAGTGTACCTCTCCATGGGGCCAGTGACACCTGTCTGTTGTGGGACTCGAACTCCGAAAGCCATAAAAGACAAAACCTGTTGTGAGCCTGGGGTTCAGGTAGGACCAGTGTGCTACAGAGTTCAGTCAGGATCCAAGTGTGTAATTGGGACCGAACCAGGCCAAGGCTGAGCAATATAAAAAATGATTGCAAAAATAAAGTTCATGGAACAAAACTATAAAACAACAAAAACTAAAACAATATAATGAAATAGAAAATCTAAAGTTTATGTACATCTAGTATCTCTAAGACAAATTCACCCCTATCACAGGCATCGAAGTCTAAATGGTTTTGTCATAATACTATTTATCAAAATAGATGTTTAACACCATAACTATTGCTGGTGGCGAACTGAAGAGTCTCTATCGTAAATGAAACCTTTGTACAAAGATAGAACATATTGTTAGAAATCGTTGTATATAAGTACATCTTATGTAATCTTAGTATATGATTTTTCATTCAAAGAATAAGATCCCTATTCATCATAATTATATTTTCAATTATTCTTCCTTGTGAAAGGACAATCATAGCCAAATTTATTTTATATATTTATGTCTCGTCATTTTAGGTTAATTTCATATATGGTACTTTAACTATTGACTTATAAACATAATAATACTCCAAGTCAAACTTGTGACTTTAAAATGCATAATAATGGGCTAATGGTTACTTATAAAATCCATTAAGGCTATACATTCAAATCTGCCCATATAATGCATATTTGGTAGATATTTCAAATTTACCTAATAAAAGATAGCCAATTTTAGCATTTCACTACCTTTTTCTTCTCTTAACAATGTGTGTTCATCCACTCCCTTACCCTCCTTTCAAATACATTATGAACTACTTCAAGCGCCATCTAGTCTACACCATTAAGCCTCTATATGGGTCTAAGTGGTGAGAATATCATTATAATACGAGACTAGTTTTTTGTAAAATAATTAGAGGATGCATTTTTTCCTTAATCTTGTAGTCCTATAAGATTTTATTGTTAAGTTAAATTCTTACTATGTGTGATTTATGACTTTATTCTTAGTTAGTTAAGGTAATTAGTCCATATTTACAAATTACAAATTCAAAGTGTAAGTAAATAGTTAATCTAATAAATATAAAGGATAGTTAAAAAATGTTGCTCATTTATGATAAGCATAGCTGCATTTTCCTTTATTAGATGGTTTGTTTAAGATTTAAACTCCATTAGTCACAATGGTAAAACTGAATATAAAGAGGGAAAACTATTTATAATGCATTATTATCAAACAAGCAATTTTTAGATGGGATCCCTCGTAGAAGTAGTTAACAAAATTGGATTGGGTGGTGAGACCTAGTTTTTGTGGTTATTTCTTAAAAAGAAAAACTATGATGGATTGAGCCTGATTGAAAATGAGTATGGTATATCTGAGATGGGGTTTTATGGTGAAGATAATAAGGAGCTTGATTTTTTTATTGAACATGTATAAAAGGATATAGCCTTTCAGGATATAATCCTTTATTGAATGTCATCTTGAAAGAGAAGTGGGGATATTATAAAAGAAGGCTTATGAGTTCTACAAGCCTCATAACACTTCAGTTAGGTAATTTTAGTGAAATGGAACATAGATGTGCTATAAGAAAGGAAGTGTTGATCAAAGATACATGAGAAATTACATTAGTATCATTTAAATAAATGGCAATCTAACATATATAAATTAAAATTGAAGTGGGATATGCACAAGAATAGGATCAACAAAGGTATGAACTAGTATGTACATTTACATGATTTCATTGACATGGAAGCTAGATTCACTTTTTGAAAGGAAAAGACGATTTGAGGCTAGAAGGAAGATGAATATATTATTAGCCATATGGTTTAGAAGTTTAATTTTAATGATAACAGACTATAATAAAATGTGAAAATATATTAACTTGTTGAGTGAAAGTCAAAGTATATTCGTCAAATGTCTTATTTAGTCAAATAAACATAAAAGGTGTATAATATCAGAAGCCTAATTGATTCAAATATCTATATTATCAGTCAACTAAGCCCAAAACTGAAGAAAATATAGTAATATGTATCTCTTTGGAAGGCAAGTAAAGAAGGATCAATACTTTGAACGAAACATGCATCATAAGATCTTTCTCGTAAAACTAGCTCATTCATATAAAATACTCTTTCTGTTAGGACCCTAGATGAGCTCAGATGTCTGAGTCATTAAAGAAAACATATTCTTTAACATTACATTACAAATAAATTTAAACTTTCTCATTATAATATTTTCAAACGACTAGCACTCTATAACATAGCAAAAGGCCTTAATTCTTTATGAATGAAGTCGACTAGTTGTCATATCAATGTGACAAGATCCCAACATTAGAGCTATTGTAACTAAAAAGAGTTGTTAGTGTAGTCAAATTTTCTAAATTAACAATCCTTTATCTCTAATAGCCAAAATTTGATAAAAGCTCTATAAAACCAACAAAGGAAACAATTAAGAGGTTGGTTCCAACATTTTTATGAGAAAGAAATTTCTTCAATTTAACATTTTCAAGAAGTGTATTTACTCATTTTTTCATGGAAGGCATTAAAATCTATTTGCTCATCATCAAGTGGAATAATTTCAAGTTCATTCATTCCATCTTTCAAGAATGCATTAAAGACTTTATCTCTTATTCTTGATATTACATAAAAAAATTCTTTCATTCACTAAATTTCTTTGTATTTAAGTGTTTGATCAATCATACGATTTTGTAATAAACATATTTTAGTTTCTTTGTAATTCTATTTCCAAATTATGTAAAGGCCATCAGGCACTTGTAAATCCTGTGGATATTATAGGGATGTTATAGTCATCCAACTGAAAGTCTAGTGAGAGAATCATCTATGCTTGATAGTAAGTGTGAAGTTATTTAGAAGCTTATGAAAATTCTAAAGGAATAGGAAGTGTAGGATATGTCACCTGGGTTTAGCCTCTAAATTAGTTTGGGTTTTGTAAGACTTTCTCTACCCAATTGAATAGAGATGAAATTATAGAAACTCTCAAATTGTTATCTTTGGAGACTGGATGTAGGCCTTAATACTAAACCTATATAAATTTTTATGCCTTGTCTCTATGTCAATTTCATGCATACTTTTAGTCACCTAACTTATAGTTACAACAAACTTAAAAAATAAATTTGTCCAAAGATTTCCAAATTATTTTTCTCATTATTCATCAAAATTTTCCTCATCAATCAACTTGAAGAGGAAAGGAAATTAGGCTACTAAATAGAAATGTTAGGTTTCTTACCAAAGTTCTACTTACTGTTGTAGGTATCTACAGCCTGTTAAAAGCATAGATATATACTAGTGCATTTGGTTTTAAATATTCAATTTAAGCTTTCGAACAATGTGTGGTTACTAAAGTTACCTTCTGCTCAAATCCTTAGTTGCCTAATGTTATCTTAAAAGATAACCAACATGTAGAAATTATTGAAAACATCTAATTCACCCCTTTTAGATTCCTGACCTTACTTTTATTTGGTTTTAAAGTAGGTCTCTACACTATATTTAGGCTTAACATCTAAAGAGGATATATTCTATTTTGGCTGGTTAGGCCAAAGATGTCCCACTTATGCTTCAAAGGCAATCTATGAGTAGTCCACTGCTATTTAATGGAACTCAATATTCATACTAAAAAACTAAAATGACATATTTTATTCAGGCTACTAATATAGCTGCCTAGATTACCATTCATAATGATACAACACTTCTTATGGGAATTATGGAACGGAATCAAGCTCCCAATGAGGAATCAAAATATGATGATGCATATTAGGTGCAAATATCCTTAAATGTAATAGCTATAAAGATATTGCATTACACACTAACCCCCTTTGAATTTAATCTTTCATTAGGTTGAACATATGCAAAAGCCATTTTGGGAAAAACCAGAATATACATATGAATGGATAAAAGTTATCAAAGAAACTAAAGTAAATATTATTTTGAAAGAATAGGTGTTGTTTGAAATGTTTCCATCTAAGAAGAGAGATGAATGTCAGATTAAGTTATATAGTAAATTAGTTGAGTGCATTAAGTTGTTAGATGCTTGAACATAATCAAATTTAAAAGATTTTGAGATCATTGCCTATAGAATGGGACTTAAAAGTGAACATAGTGGCTAATAAGGACAGTATAACATTAGGCGAACATATTGGTTCCTTATTGACCAATGAGATGGTCCTAGTTAAATGAGTTATGCTAGCTGAGGATAGAAACAAATAGCTCCTAAAGAATCATAATGTTATACAAATAGAAAAATAAGAAGATTTCTATAAAGAAAATAGAAAATGTCACTAGTAAATAAGCAGGAAGGCTAAGCTTAGAAAATCTTATTATAATAAGAAGGAATCAACGAATCTCATCTGTTACGAATGTAATAAACCTGGACAATCAATCCTAGCTATCTTATACTGGAAAAGTTCTCATTAAAAAGCAAGAGAAAGAAAGCTCTAGTGACTTAGAGTGATGGTTAAGACTCTGAGGCAACTGAGGATAAGTCAAACTTAGCAAAGGAAGACAATCTTTGCTTAATGGCCAGCTTAACCAACTACACTCATGAAGAAGAAACTTTTAAGGTACAAAATTTTGAATCTAATCTTGAGGTTTATCTTGAAACTGTTTTATGAACTCTATAAAGAGTATAAGCATCTTGAAAAGACACATAAGTCACTCAAATCAAAATACACTAAACTTGAATTTGAAAAATCAATGGCTCAAGAACTAAACCATGAAATGCATATTGATTGCATGAAAAGTGAGTTCTTATTAGGCCTTATTAAAAATACAAGTGATGATCTCTCACGACCTTCATTTCAAAATAGCAGTATGGCTAAGTCAAATGGCAAACTAACTATTTAGAACAATAAAGTTTATGAGATGATAAAAAATGAAAATTGCTAAATGACAAAACTGAAAAATGTAAGAGAATAATTCTCTAGAGTTTTTTGGAAAAAAAATCAAACATGGAACAAATTAATAATAAGGAAAATGTTGTTTCAAAATCACCGGCTGACATTCCATTATCTTCAAACACAAAAAAATTCTTTGAATCACTCAACTGCCTATAACTTATATTCAATATATCAAAGGCCTAATTGTATAGGCAAGTCTTATTACAAAAAGGCATTGAGAATATTTTAAATATGGGTTCTAAAAGGAACCAAACATGGTAATCTATAAGGATAAAAAAATTAGTTAAGGACCTAAAGCTGCTTAATTCTATCTATGAATGTTTGAGAAGCAAAGGGAAATTAGACAAATGGCATCTTAATAGCAGTTGCTCAAAACAAGTGATAGGACATAATGTAAAGTTATGCAAGCTAAAAATGTCCAGTCAAGGCTATGTGAAATATAGGGATAGAAGAATAGGCAAAATAGTGGGAAAAGTAACTATAAAATCAAAGCCTCCAATCTATGATATTTCACTAGTCAAGGGATAAAAGTATAATTTGTTGAGCTTTAGTAAACTATGTGATAAGAACATATGCATCATCTTTAAAGCCACATACATAGAAGCGCAGTCCATTATTGATGGGAGAACCTTCTTCATCAGTGTACATATAGGTAACATTTGTGTGGTAAATTTAAATCACTAGAGTATCAAAGATGAATGTTTAATCTCAATCAAAGATATTAATTGGTTATGGCATAGGCTTTGGGGCATATTAATATGCAACATATGGCTAAGTTAGTTAGAAAATAGCTCATATCTTGTTTAGTTAGGGCCAAGTTTAAAAAGGATTATATATATGATGCATTTTAAATAGATTAAGTCATCATTCAAAGTCAAATATATTATTTCTACTAATAGGCAACTTGAACTATTACATTGTGAATTGTTTGGTCTTATTACACTGAGTAGTCTAAGTGAAAATAAATATGCCTTTGTAATAGTAGATGACTACTTAAGATATACGTGGGTATTATTTCTTGCATCTAAATATAATACTTTCTCATCCTTTATACAATTTCACAATAATATCCAAAATAAAAAGGGGTATGTTATCACTTCTATTAGAAGTGATCATGATGGGGAATTTCGAAATTGAAATGTATAATTCTTAGTGTAAAGGCTGTCACATTATCCATAATTTCTCTGCCCTCAAAACTCCACATCAAAATGGAATTATTGAGAGAAAGAATAGGACTGTAGAAGAGATGTAAAGAACTATGATCAATGAGAGATCTTTACCTAAGTACTTTTTGGAAAAAATTACTAAAAACCTATTATAATTTGAATAGGGTTCTAATTAGACCCATGCTAGATAAAACTCTTTATGAGATGTGGAAAGGGAGAAAACCTAATATCTCATTATTTCAGGCATTTAGGTGTAAATTTTTCATTTTAAATAATAACAAAGATTATCTTAGAAAATTTGACTCAACATTTTATAAAGGTATCTTTCTAGGTTAATCCATATCAATAAAACCATATAGAGTTTTCAGTAGAAGCACATTTAGCGTGGAAGATTCTATGAATGTTATTTTTATGAAACTAACCATTCTTGTGAAAAGAAAAACAAAGACAATGAAACTTATGCAAATTTAGATCAAAGAAAAAAACTAGATGTTAGCAATTTAAAAAAAAAAAGAAGCTGATGTTGAGGGTGATCGTCACTTAAGTATCATCCAGATAAAGTGGAATTGTCATATGATCACTGTCATTAGATGTCTAACTTACCCAAAGAATGGAAATTTGACCCGGACTATTGAAGTGAAAACATACTTGACGGCTAATCACAATGAAAGCTCACTAGATTTGCTTTCAAAAAAATATATGGAAATGTATCATTTGTGTCATAAATAGAGCCAAAATCTAGTGAAGAAGCTCAAAATGATGAAAATTAGATACTGGCAATCAAGTGTGGAAATTGGTACCCAAATTTAAGCGTTAATCAATAATAGGAACCAAATGGATAGTAAAAAATAAGCTTGATGAACACAAACTAGTTATCCAAAATAAATCCAAGTTAGGTGCCTAGGGATACAATCAAGAATAAGGTACAGATTTTTATAAAACCTTTGCTTTGGCTCCTATGTTCTATTCTATGTATTAAAATATTTTACCCTCTATCAAATGGACATGGTTCAATGGTTTTTTAAATGAAAAGGTTTATATTGAACAACTACCTGTATTTGAAAAACCCCCACTTGGCTAATCACATTTTCAAATTGTTGAAAGCCCTTTTTGGGGTGTATAACTTTTTGGAATGACTTGAAGCCTTTGTACGGGGTAAAGGCATCTTCACGGGACCATACAAAGCAGTTTAGGTCATATACACAAAAAAATTTTATAACTATAAAAACATAATTTTGAGTTGATTTAGGGATTCTATTCCATACTTTTCAGAGAATTTAAAGATAGATTCTCTGATTTTTAGGCTTTAGACTCAATTTCTTCATAGATTTCATCCTAGTTTTATAGATTTAGCTAGTTTTCATTGGATTTTTACTTTGTAATCAAGATAAAAAAAAATAAATTTTTTTCACAGGTATTGAGATTTTCTACAATTCTTCTTGAGGTTTATTTTCTAACTCTTTTACATTAAATTTCTTTGGGTAAACTTTGTGTTAAGAGATTAAACATGTTTCCCTTGAATTGCATTGTTAATTTGTTGAGTTATAAGCCAATCATGAGCTAAATTTCTATTGTCTAGGGATTGAGCGTGAAGTAGTCCTAATATGAATGATAGTGATTGAGTTATTTGATTTTTCTAAACTTTTGCTTGATTGAATTAGTTTAATGATTATAAACAATGTCCAAATCACCAATTAGTTTAAGTTAGGGTTTGGGTAATGGTGCGAGAGTGGAAATTCAAACCCAGAACCCATTCAATTGAGATTCTAAAACGAATTAGAGATATAAGTTTTAGTCTTAAATTCATTATTTGATGCATGTTTTCTTTAGATTACTTCTATGAATGCGATTGCTCGTAGAATAATTTCTAATTAAATGATTGCATTGAAATTAGATCATTTGGCATAACCGACTTATCCAATTGCTTAAGCTTATAGACGATGGACTATGGATTGTTAGATCTCTAGACTCATTACATAACAACATCTTTTATTTTCATCACCTTAGTTTAATTGCTCAATTTACTTTCCAAAACCAAAATTGTTTTTCTTTTATTACAAACTTGTGAAACAAATCAGTAACTCGATGCGAGTTCCTTGAGAGATACGACCTTGGATTCTTAGTCTATACTACAATAGCTCGTACACTTACGGTCGTTATTAGACAGTATATTTTAGGTCGAACAAGGTTTTGGCATCATTGTCGGGGAACTAGCTTAGCATTATTAGTTTGTTTCTTGTGAATATTTTGAGTTTGTGTTTGTTGCTTTTATTTTCATTTTTATTTTTTCAAATTTTATGAATGGAAGAAGATCTCTTGAAGGAGAAATTCTTCCTTTGGTTGATAATGTGCACAAGATTGGAGTAAACAAAAGGCTAGAAAATATGGAAGATCCATCAACCATAGTCATCCCACCTAAGGATTAGAGGGGGGATAATATTGAAGATCCAGAGAATCAAGACCATAGGGACCAAGTAATTCTTCTCTAAGAATCATGGCAGATAAAAGAAGGTTAATGAAAGAGTTTGCCAAGCTGGTCATTATTATAGCTACTGCTTGCATCCGTTTGGACATGACTTCGAGGAACTATGAGCTCAAATATATTCATTATAACATGTTGATGTCATTATATGGAGTGGATAACGAGGATCCCCTCAACTTTATTTGAGATGTCTAGTCCATCATTCAGACCATTCCTCTTCAAGGTCTAACAGAAGATCAATTTAGGATGAGGTATTTTCCATACACCTTAAAGGATGTAGTAAAGACATGGTTGATGAACTTACCCCCTAGTTCCCTCACTACTTGGGACGGAGTACACAGTAAGTTCATGCAAAAATTCTACTCCCATCGGATAGCTACTGAACTTCACACTAAGATTGTAACATTTTCATAGATGGATGGTGATTTTTTTCATAAGGCTTGGGAACGTTTTAAGATGTTACAGATTTAGTGTTCACGTCACCATTTCCCACTTAAATTGCTCAACCAGTTCTTCTATGATGGGTTGACATATCAAAATCAAAGAACTATGAATAATGCTATTGGAGGCTTAATAAGAAAAATTGCAGTTGATGAGGCGGTTAAATTGTTTGAGATGCTTAGAGCCAACTCCCAACAAAAGAGTGTGAAAGGGAGGTGAGTAGTAGCTTAAGAAGTTTTATAGAGTAAGGACATGATACTGCAAATAGCAAGCTCACTCACCAAGTTGAGATGGTGAAACGGAAAGGAAATTCACCCACTCAAGTTCAACAAGTTTGTGGGGCTTGTGGTATTCATACCCATGGAGTGAATGTGTGCCCTTTAAGTTGTGAGACTTTTAAGGGTGAGGCTAAAGAAGTTAAATTTTTAGATGGATACCAACCTAGGGCTCGAAATGACCCATATTCCAACACTTATAACCCTAGTTAGAGGAATCATCCTAATTTTGGTTGAAGGAACAATAACCAACCTCAATGACAGAGGTTGAGGTTAAACAACTAGAAATGTTGGTTGAGAGGAAGGAGAAGTGCATTGATTTAGAGTTTTAGTTATCAAAATATACATCTTCTATTCCTTTTCCTGCATGTTTAATACAAAGACAGCTAGGCACCCAGCTAGGTAAACTCCTAACTCTTTTTACTAAATTACATATAAATATTCCTTTAGTCAAATCTTTCATGAAGATGCCAAAGTATGTGAAAATATTAAAGGAGCTGCTTGAGAAGAAATAGAAGTTGGAGGAGGTGTCTATGGTGCAGCTATCAGAGGAGAGTTCGTGCAACATCATTAAGCTACCTCAAAAGCTTAAGGACCTAGGGAGTTTTACTATTCCTTATCTTTTAAATAGTTTAAATATTAAGAAAGCATTTTTTCGCCCCTAAATATATTGTCCAATAAAGACCGCAAATATACGGGCTATTATAGTATAGATAGAGAACCCAAGGTTGTATCTCCCACGGAACTTGCGTCGGCTTATTAATTTGATTAAAGTGTAATTAAAAGTAAAAGAACTTTTAGTTTTGAAAAGTAAGGTAAATAATTAAACTAAAGCAACAAATGTAAATATGCGATATGCAATGATATGAAGGATTCTAGAGATCTTTACAATCTATAGCCCATCGTCTATAAATTTAAGCAATTGGGTCAATGAATTATGCCAAACTATCTAAATATAATGTAATCATTTAGTTAAAACTTATTATATTAGCAATCAACAGATTTAAAACCAAAAATTATATTTCTAATTTGTTTCTAAACCTCAATTGAGTAGTTTTTGATTTAGATTTCCACTCTCGCTCCATCACCCAAACCCCAACTTAAACTAATTGGTGACTAAGCAATTGTTTGTAATCATTAAATCAATTCAATCAAGCAAGAGTTTAAAAATATCAAAGAACCCAATTACTATTATTAATATCTAGATTACTCATGCTCAATCTATAGATAAAGGACATTTAGCTCATGATTGATTTGGATCTCAACAATTTAATAATGAAATCCATCGAAATCATGCTTAATCTCTTAACACAAAGATTATCCAAAG
>CAOJBK010331618.1:0-11591 GCA_948294925.1 Codiaeum variegatum | reverse complement strand
CTAATTACACACTTAGTCCCATAAGTCATGAGTGACATCTAGCATAACATATCATGACTACCCAATTAGAA
Source organism: Codiaeum variegatum (assembly GCA_948294925.1). Lineage (NCBI taxonomy): Eukaryota > Viridiplantae > Streptophyta > Magnoliopsida > Malpighiales > Euphorbiaceae > Codiaeum > Codiaeum variegatum. The sequence goes on along the minus strand of CAOJBK010331618.1, from coordinate 11,520 downwards.
ATGAAGGTCGGTGATCATATCCTTAACATTGCATGGACCTCTCGATCATAATTATTGTGCACTCGAATCCTTTCATTATGGATTCCCAGTCTTAGCTAGGGTCATGGAACAGTCAAACCCTATTTGCCAGATCATATGACCTCTATCCGGTTTGAGTTCTTGATAAACCCAGTTCCTACTAAAAACTCTTTCTAGTGAACCTTATCTACTCTGGCCAGAGATTTACATATAATGAACAACCAAAAAGTAATAGGATTCCTTCTTTAGTTACCTAAGTTAATGAATCATTTCTTAGTTGGACACTTATCCCAACATATCACTGATTATGGCCATCACATGCCATATACCAATACATTACTAGCATTGATATGTAAGCAGTAACAAACCATAGCCACCAATATGCCAGATAACATGTCACCTCAAGTCTAAGAATTATATGCATAATCATGATCTAGATGATGCGATATTGACTGGTAGGTAACGACCCAAATATCCATCATCTAATGTCACTGTTCAACTTACTCATACCATGAATATGCTCACGTGTTATCATGACATTACATATCTGTAGCATGAGACTCACGACCTCCATACCAATAATCATCTCATACTTATCATGGATGACAAAAGAGGTGATAGTCTATCAGATTAATGGTGTCCCATCCAATAATCCTATGATCATGAACAACTTTTAAAGTATCTAATAAAGGGCAATTTGTCACTCATATTCTCAAACTCTTTGAGCATAGATTTCCTACATAATACTTAAGGGATATATATATGTTTGATACAAGGAATATTTTCATTTAAAGAACATATATACTATAACCAATTAGGTATTTGTTTACATTCACATGTTGAGTGTAACTCTAGGGCGTACACTGTTAACAGTCTGTAAGGCCCAAGCGTGTTTGTACGGGCATGTACAAGATCTCTTAGTCCATACAAACTCTTTAATTCGATATAGTGAGACATACGAAAAGAACTCATGTGTATGACCCAATATGCATTTAGTACGGCCTCATACAGATAATATTTTTTTATCAAGTAAGGAATAAAACCTAGCTTCACTTGTACGACATTTTTTCCCATACTTACGGCCCCATACGGACTTCCCAAGCCTTGGAACCTCCAAAAATTTCTCCTTCGATCTCTACTTACTCAGGAATCAAGTATTTAGTTCTGAAAAGTCCTTTTAAGCTTAGATTCCAAAATTTTGTTAAAAACCACTTAACAAACCGATTAAATGCAATTTTTGGATAAATATCAACTTAAATATAGAGAAAAAATAGTGAAAAATACACCCAAAATAACTACCCCTCTATCTCTTCCTCTTGGATGGGTTCTTTCTCCTTTGCTTTTTCCATGTCCTATCCTTCCTTGCTTACACCCTCCACCAACGTACCAATTCTTAAGGTAATTGCCTTAATTTCTCCCCTAGGATTTGAGTAAGTGTTGCTTGGCAAAGTTCCCAGCCTTCTCTCACTCAAAAGCTTGGCAATTTGCGCTACTTGAGCCTTTAGATTTTGCAAAGAGGCTTGAGTGTTTCTATTGATAACTCTTGACTTTGAAACAATGTCTCCATTGCTTGAAAAAGTTTTTCTATAGTTTCTTTAAGACTACTTTTCCTAGGTGGTAGAGGTTGCCCTTACATTGGTGCTTGAAAACCTAGTAGTGGTGCCCCCTTTTCATTTTGGTTCTTCCATGAGAAATTTTGATGGCTCCTAAATCCACGGTTATAAGTGTTTGAGTAAGAGTTGTTATTGTTGTTGTTGTTACCTCTTTGCATTCTCCCTACATAGTCTACTTGTTCATGTCTACCACTAGTACCAACCAAATTGTAGTCTTATATGTTGTGGCCACCACCACAACTCTCACATACATAGCTTGGTGACTTAAACTCGAAGTGCCTAAGGTAAAAGCAATGAACTTCTTATTTAGGGTTTCCACTTGAGCGGTCAAAGAAACAACCGAATCTAAAGAGTGAACATCAGGTGCTCTCAATCACGGTTGGTCTTTTGGCAAGGGTTGCCTTTGATAATAAGCTAGGGACGTCTCCTCAATCAAGTCCCTAACTTCCTTTAGAGTTTTGTCCTTCAAAGATCCTCCACCGACTACTATCAAGGATTGCCTATTATTGTAATTCAAACCATTTGTGAATGTCTCAATTTGTTGCCAAAGTGACAACCCATAATGAGGACACTTCAATAACAAGTCCTTGAATCTCTCCCTTCCTTCATAAAGTGACTCTCCATTTGGTTGAATGAAAGAGTAAATCTCATTCCTCAATTTAGTAGTCTTAGAAGGGGGAAAGTACTTCTCTATAAATGTCTTTTCTATTTGGCCCCTTGTAGTGAAATGTCCTTATGGGAATGACTTTAGCCATTTCCTTGGTTGATCACTAAGATAGAATAGGAACAACCATAGCTTTATGGTATCCTCTGTCGCTTTGTTCATTTTGAAAGTATTTCAAATCTCAATTAAATAGTCAAAATGGCTATGGGGATTCTCATGTGCAAAGCCCCCAAATTGGCATGAGTTTTGAATCATTTGCATGACGTACGGCTTGATCTCAAAATTATTAGCCTCTACTGGTGGCCTTTGAGTTGGACCACCGACCTCATTCATGTCCGGTCATGTAAAATCTTGCATAGTTCTATGGCCCTTCACTTCCACTTCCACTTTGGTACCCTCTTCTGATTCTTGAACAGAACCATCATCGAGCACTTCTGAAATTGGTGCGTATTCAATCAAAGCTAACTCCTTTTCGTGCCCTAGTCTCCTTAAGGTTCTTCGTAATTCTGGATTATAAGGAACTAGGTTTGTGGAGTTAGCTCTAATCATGCACTGGTTTTTAAAACACAGCCCAAAGAGTTAAACGATTAATAAATAGGAAAATAAAGCTAAATTAATAGTCTTAGATTTATTATCAATGTTGACCATTTTTTACAATTCCCTAGCAATGGTGCCAAAAACTTGATGTGTGCCGATCGCAACACCCACAAGCACATGAGGTCATATCAAGTAGTAATCAGATGAATCCTGGTATCGTTCTCCCAAGAGAATGTCCTAAAGCAAAATACCTTTTCACTCTTCTTAACTATTATCTAGCAATCGATTAAGGATGATTTTGAAGCAATTTTGAACTTAAACTTTAAATGTAAATTAAACTAAACTACTAAAATTCAAAAATTCACAAACTTTAGCTAGAAACAAGATATCAAAGTGTCTACCTATATTTTGACTTACTTTAACTAGTTTTGTAGTATTAAACAACTACTCAATGAAGTCCCTTTCAAATATCAAATGGGTATTCCACATAAATAGATAAAGTCCTTTGTCAATAGACTAAATCCCTAATTTTTAAGTTATGGATAATGAATCTCTTCTCAAGTCCACTCAATTAGAAAAAGCATGAAAAATAAGGAATAAGTGAAACCCTAAGGGTTTGTGAATCTATCTCTAGCAAACACAACAATCATATGTGCTTAAGAGTGTTAAAAGTTCAATCTTTCTATCTCTAGAAAAGAAAGAACAACATAACCATGCAACAAGCATGCTTTTACAAGTAAAGTTTATAAATTTAAATTAAAAGCACAAATTGATAAAGAAAAATAACTTTCATTGAGTAAAATTGTTGTTTAATCCTTACAAAACTAATTAAAGCTTATCTAATATCGGTAGATAAGAAATAGTTTAGTTCACAGAAAGAAAAGAACAAGAAAATAAAGGAAAAGAAGAAGAAACTAAGAAACTCATGATAATTCTAGCTTAATCCTCTTAATCTTTCACAATCTTGCAAAAACTTTGGATGAAAAGTGATATCCACCTTAAATTTTCCCTCTTTGGTCTGTAAAAATGGATTTCTTAGTGGCTCCTAAGGTTTTGTGAAGTTCCTAGGGTCCAAAAATCCAAGATACCTCCTTTTTGGGGCTAAAAAGCCTTATATATGGTAATTTCTAGGCACCTTATGGCCTATGAGCTAGCCCGTGCAAGCTTTTAGGTGTTATTTTCACTCTAAGGGAATTTTGGATAGTTGCTTAAGTGACCTACTCACTAGCTATCTCACAGCCCGTGAGCCAGGCCATAAGAAATGAACTTAAGCTATTGTCTTGTTGGAATATGGTAGAAGCTTAAAGGGGAATCTCGCGGGCTGTCTCACAGGCTGTAAGATAGTCTAGGAATTCCTACTTTGCCCGTGTCTGCTTCTTTATTTTAGATTTCGCACCAAAACCCTGTTAAATTACTACATAGCTCCAAAAATAGGTTGAATACTAAAAGGACTATAAACACACTAAAATAAGCAAATTAAATTCAATTTAACATGGAAAATATCTAAGAATAAAGGGTAAAATAATGTGTAAATAAATATCTAAGAATAAAGGGTAAAATAATGTGTAAATACCAATTATCACTGAGCTTGATTCAATTTTCATTAGTCTATCATCCTCAAAAATCAGTGAAAGTTCAAGTTTTGGTGGATTTTTTTACTAATCATCTAACCCAAGAAATCTTTAAGGAAAGGAAGCTTCTTGTATACAGAGTGAACATTCAGCTTTGGGTGCTTAAGTTTGATGGTTCATCCATAAACAGATTAGTAGGAGTTTGTGTGGTAATTACATCACTCTCTAGTACTAAAATGGCTTTAAACTTTACTTTAGATTTCAAGTGTACTAATAATCAAGTTGAATATGAGACTTTAATCATAGGCCTTATGATTCTTTAAGACTTTGTGTCAAAAAGAGTACTAGTACTTATGATTCACAGCTTGTAATCAAACAACTAACTGGAGAATATAAGTGTACAAGCATATCATTAGTAGCTTATTTTACCATGTACCTAGAGAATCTAATTGGGAAGCTAATGAATCCTCTCAAGTTGCATCAGGCTTAAAAATGTAATAAGAATTAATGCATAAGTTGATTTTGGTATAGAAAAAAATGGGCTTCAATTTGATTCATTCAATACATACTTAAATGTGGATAGTGATTGTGTGCTAGCATCAAGGCATATCTAGTAAATCCTTTCAAGAAAGTTTCATTCACAATTAGAGCCCAAGCTTTAAATTATGTCTTGATTAAGGATGACTTGTATAGGAGAACCCTTAATGGTTTACTGTTGAGATGTCCTTCATTTCTTCAAGCCATGGAGATTCTAAAGCAAGTTTATGAAGCTATTTTTGGTAAGCATTAAACTAGAAGGAAGATGAGATGTTTGATACAGAGACATGACTACTAATAGCCTTTAATCTTAAAAAATTACATCACTTATAGGAAGAATGCCACTAATGCCAAAAATATAGAAGTATTCAATGAGTGCTAGCAGATGACCTGTATCCAGTGGTGAAACCTTGGCCATTTAGAGAATGGGCCATTGATCTCATTGGAAAAATCTATCATGCTTCATCTAAAGGCCATAGTTTTATAATTGTGGCCACCGATTATTTCACTAAGTGGGTGGAAGTGATTCCCATGAAAAGTGTTAAGAAAAAAGATGTAATATCATTTATCAAAGAACACCTCATCCATAGATTTGAAATTCCTCAGACCATTACAATAGATCAAGGTATAATGTTCACTAGTGAGAAAATGAGGGAGTTCATGGAAGATTATAGCATCAAACATCTCACATCAACTTTGTACAATTCCCAAGCAAATGGTTAAGTTAAAGCTTCTAACAAAATCATCATTGGTATATTAGAAAAGATGTTGGAGGACAACCCTAAGGATTGGCAAAGAATTTCATTAGAAACTCTTTGGGCATATTGGACTTCAAAGAGAGAAGCAACTACTGCAATCTCTTTTGCATTCACTTTTGGCCATGATGTTATTTTTTCCTCTAGAGGTTTGTATTCCATCTTTGAGAGTTATAATACAAAAAGATTTAACTCTTGAAGAGTTTACTTAATCTATGTTAATGGAACATGAAGAAGTGGATGAAGAATGATTAAGGGCATTCACATGCATGATGACTCAAAAGAAAAAGAATTACAGGTTATATAATACAAGAACCAGGAAAAAGAAGTTTGAAGCAGGTGACTTGGTGTGGAAAGTCATACTGTCACTTGGAACAAAAGATACAGAGCTGGGTAAATGGTCTCCTAACTGAGAGGGATGATCTAGAGTGCATCAAGTTTTGGATGATAATACATACTGGATATAGAATTTAGATGGAGTGCCACAGAAAAAGGTTCATTAATGGCTAGTACCTAAAAAAATGCTTTTTCACTATGTGGGCAATGACAGTGAAAGAATAAATGTACTTAGCCTCTTTACAAGAATAAACACCAACTTATATTGGTGAATCTTATAAATAAATAAATGAATTCTATTTTATATGTGAATTTTGTTTGTTTTCTTTTCATCAGAAAAATCAATAAAGTATGTATGAATAGTAAAAATTTTGACGACATCTTTGTTGAAATTCTAATAAAATTCAACAGCATTTCTGCCAAATTTTAATATGTTACTATTATGCAATGCATGGCTATGTTGTTGGTGCGTGGAGTGTTATGTGAAAATCCAAGAATTTTAAAAAGACATCAATATCTTTCATTTCATCTCCATAGGACAATGGCCTTGATCAGTACCTATTATCAAGTCAAAATAAAATCCAAGTATTCTCAAGAAAACATAAAATCCAAAGATCAAGTACAATAATCCATAAAGAGAAGAGAAAATGCATATCATATGAAATCAAAGTCAAAGTCCCTAAGGCTTTCCTAAGCCTCAAGGCATTTCTTCTAGTTGCAAAAGGCCTCCTGCTTTTGTTCCTTCCATGCTTTCACATCTTCCTTCCAGCTTATCAGAAGGGCCTATGTAGCTTTGGATTTAGAGATGGCTTCTAGGGATTCGGAGCTCCTCAACTTGTACTTCCTCAGCATTTCAAACTTCTATGCTTTCAAGGAAGTAAGCTTTCTATGAAGATATGAAATTTTTATTTTTAACTTGTCAAAGAAAACTTTGGCCTCAACTTATTTAGCCTTCATATTCTAAACTCTTGTTGCTCTTTATATTCTGCCTTTTGTTGGTTGAAGGAGCTCAAGTGTTTTAATTTCGAATCTAGAGCATTTTTCATTGTCGGGATATTGATTGAGAATGGCATGACAATAACTGTTTCTTTCATGGTTTGTAATTTGACTGCTCGAATCTAATATTGAGATTCGAACTTAATCTGCAAAAATTGTTTCTTGTGGTTTGTAAGAAATCCTTACTTAAAAGGAGAGAACTATCACACTTTTAATATTTTTTTTCCCAAAATCTGTTCTTGAAAGAGGAAAAGAAATTAAGAATTTTGGCTTCCATGAGTGTGAGACTTATAAATACTTTATTTTTTTAATAAATTATTAAAAGTTTATGAATTGATGTTTAATGTGCTTCCAAACTTTTTTTTTTGAATTCAATTTAGTCCTTTAATTTGCAATCTTATATCAATAACTCTTACTTAATTTTTATTAAGTAATTATAATTTTAAAATAATAATATAATGAAATAATTTATAAAATAAAAAATAATAAAATTTATTTATTTTCTTTATAAATTATTATTTTTATTATAATGATTATTTAATGAAAATTGAAATTATTTAATCTCAAATTAAAAATCTTTTTTTGAAATTCAATCTCAAATTAAAAATAAAAAAGTTAAATTAGATAAAATTTAATTTTTTTAATTGTACATTTAAAAAAAAAAGATGAGTAAATTAAGTTTAAATATACATTATAAGCGGTAGAAGGAGAGAGAGAATTTCTCTGTATTGACTTCATTATAACTGTACAAGTACCACTAATTTTAGCTGTACACGAGTCACTATTACTAACTAATTAACTTACTAATACAATCAATTTCTGTTCATCTTGTCTAACAAGAAATTGAACCTCTCTGGATGCAAATTAATCTGCCTAGCCAACACATTTGTGTTTTGTTCTCTCATGAAAAACAGGGTTTTTGGCCATGTTTCAGAGCAATTTCTTGTTTAAAATCCTCGAGTAACTGAGTTAGCCATGTCAGTTCACTGGCTGTTGAAACCATAGATCTAATTTTTTTTAAAAAAAATTAGTGGTTAAATTACGTTAATTCAAAGTTTTATCTTATAGCTTTTAAAATTTTTCTAAAAAGAGTAACTTTTAAAATCGGATGAAGATTGCAGGATGAAAACGTCAACGTCAGGATCTGTAAAAGGATATTAATTATAAAGATAAATTATTATTTAATATTTAATCTTTTTTATAAATTTTTTGTGAAATAAATAAAAAGAGACAATAAATATATTTACAAAATAACATGAAATTCTGCCATTAATAAATTATTTTTTTTAAAACAACTCAAGACATAAATATCTATTTTGTGTTATTTCACAAAAAAAAAATTTAATAAAAAGATATAGAAATAGAAATTAAAAAGATTAAATTATTTAATAAAATAAAATAAATTAAATTAAATAATATGTTAAGCCATATTTTAAATAATATTTTTTATAGTTGGATAACTCAAAGTTTAAGTGGCAAACAAAAACAGTAACACGTGTGCATTCAAATTGGGCATAAAAGAGACACGTACATTATCAATTTCTCTTTATAAAAAAAAAATCATTTTTAAAGATTTTGTCGTAGAAATAGTCCTCTATCATTTGATCTCCAATTTTCTTGCTAAAAACTTGAAATTAAACGCCATGGCCGCCCCTCTCTCCCGACCTTTTCTTCTTCTGAGGCCTTCAACGCCATTTTTATGCAACTCCATCAACATCAAGGTCTGTATTCCTTTTCCAATTTTTCTTATTTACTTTTGCTTATTATTTTTATATTTCTAAGTTTATAACAATCAATTAATTTTGTCTAGAATCATTTTCAGAGATGTAAATAAAATTTAATTAAGGAAAATCAATAAGAACCATTTTTATCAAATACTAATGGTGGCCTGATGAGAGTTAATTTTTTTTTTTAAAGATAGGGAAATATTTCTTTTTTCCTTTTTCTTTTGGCAATTAGACTACTGCCAGTGGTTGAAGGATTCAAAATTGAAATCCTAACTTTCAACCCTAATTATTTATTAAGGCTGTGTTCTCGTAAACTAAAAAAATAATCAATAAATAAAAGTAAATTTTAATCAATAAAATTAAATTTTAATCAATAAAAATAAATTTTAAAAAATAAATTTAATAAAAATTAATTTTAATGAAAAAAAATCAATAAAATATTTTTAAAAAATTTTAAAAATCAATTTTAATCGATAAAAATAATTTTAATTTAATAAAAATCATTTGAGAAAAAAGTATAATTCTATTTATAGTTTTGAATGATCAGCTATAAATAATTCACATTTTATTTTAAGCAACAATAATCTCTTAGTTCATTCTTTATTTATATTTTTAAGTTACATTTTGAGGTCTATGGAATTTTTTATGACAATTTAAGATCTGTGATTCACTTTGTTAGCAAAATATAGTCTATGCTTATTTTACTAACATATTGAACCATAAAACGGTGGTTTCATCTCAAGCCACCTCTGAATAACGCCCACATGCCAGAGATCTATCATACCATGTAGAAATAATTGGAGTATATATAATTATAAGAGAATCATATCTCAAAAGTTAACCGTTGAAGTAGAAGAATCAAATTTTATATATATTCTCAAATATTTTTATTTCTTCCTCATATTTTAACTCTTCATTACTTTTTTTCCTTATTTTTATTGGTTTAACAGTACTTTCACCAAAAAATCTATATTACGTTGGAAATAATTAAAATCCTAGTTTGATATATTAGTCAAATTTACATATTTTTTAATAAATAATAGCAGCTAATTGTGGGTACGTAAATACTAAGAACAGAGATATAAGAAAAGCTGCAGTAGCATAGAGAAAGAGAGTCATCATCATGGGCTTGTAATAGAAAAAGAAAGAGCATCTTCTACTGCTGAAGAGTTTCAGAGGGTTGCAGAGGAGAGGACTAAGGGTGATGACACTGATGATAATAAAACAACTCATCTCAAAGATCCCACAACTGGAGATTCTGAAGAGGAAGCTTCCAATGGAGACGGAGATGATGAATATGCCAAGAAGCCGCATAAATGAACCAGCACAGCTTCATTTTTAATGTTGTAAGCATTTTAGATTTTCTTTTGATTTTAATATACATTCACTGAATAAATATGATTTGAGTAGCCAATCAACTGAGATTTGTTGTTTTTAGTTGCGGGATTATAATTTTCTATTAAATATAAAAGATGGGCAACATAAGGTGAAAACTTAAACTTGATTTAAAAGCAAAACATACAAAATAAAGATGCAATTGGATATTACATCACTTTTGGTTCGCAAGCTTTTGTTTTTATTTGGTTTTCAACAAAGAAAAGAAATGAATTATATAAATTAATTCATTTTTCATTACTGTCTTCATCCTAAAATAAGAATAACAAATTATTAATTATAATAAAATTACCCAAACACAAAACCTTTTGAAAAGCTTCCTCTGTTGATATTCTAAGAAAAACATATATGAGTCTGGATCTCAACACTCAGTATAAATATTAATAACAGATCAATGTTGTTTTGTTAGTATATTCCCACAGCAAAAGCAAACAAAAATCCAAAAACAATCTAACCCATTAATCTTTGGCCAAAAAAAAAAAACATATAAATCCATTTTTCAAATAATAAATGTGTGAAGCTGAAATTCACCTCTTCTTCTCTTGTCAAATATGGAAAATATTTAGAAGCAAAAGTACTCACCAGTTCCAAAATTTATTCTGGTTGGACACCTATGATACACTAAATACACCATCTAATTGTAGCATTACCATGGACAGATGTCTATACAGCAAAATACATACATACAATTTGCCAAAAAAATACATACATACCTTTAGGCAACAAACACTTTGGGCTCTATATTTATACAAATTTTTTGCAATTATTCATTAATGTCTGAAATATATCGAAGTTAAACCATAACATTGTAAATAGTAATTTAAAACCACACCAAAATCATTTTTTTTTTTTTGTACAACTAAGAATAAAGCAAAAACCAGAGGAAGCATTTGACTCTAAACCTGCAATTTTGGCTACTCAATTATAGTGCATGTTACTTCCCACTTTCATTGAAAAAAAATCATTAAAATACAAATTTTCAAAAATAAATTTTAGATTTGTAAATTAAATTTTGTTAAGAGTAATTTTTCCCTTTTTTTTTTCAATAGAATATAGGATTGAATATACATGAATCTTTTTATTCTTGTTCCCAAAGTTAAATACCATCTCAAACTTCATTTTCAAATTATATAGCTTACCATGTACTGAATTCATCAAATTGGAAGGCAAATAAAACGTAACCAAGGAACAATATATTAGAATAACGAAAACTGAAATAAGGTGGAAACGGGGAATTCCCTAATTACCGTATTTTTTCAGTTAATGGATGAAGTATAATATAGGCTGAACAAATAAATTAGCAAGAGCAAACAACCAAAGAAAATGCAAGAATTTCAAAGAACAATCCAAGTAAACCAAAGATGTTCAACA
>CAOJBK010331370.1:0-10249 GCA_948294925.1 Codiaeum variegatum | reverse complement strand
AATATTTGCATAATTTCTGGACAAACTACGCACCATCAGACCAACTGATAACTGCACAATCTAAACAAGAAAGGGTCATCCCAAAAGTAATATTTTAGGTCAGAAAAGAACTTTTTCTTTTGTTAAAAAGTTAGACCTTTTGGGAGTTTCCATGCAGTAAGATAATTCGCCAAGTCGGCAAACTAAGGAGTAGTAAAGAAATGAGTAGATTCACATATATGACTTACCATTTCAAGGAGTTCTCATTCAGGAAGTTGTCATGGACCATTGCAAAGAGTTGTTCATCCGAGAAAGTACCTTGAATCTCCTTTTCCTCTAGCCTTTCAAGCTCTGGGTTTTCCAACCTTGATAGGTGGTCCGCCGCCAAATTTTCTAACCCTCTCTTATCTGGAATCTCCAAATCAAACTCTTGGAGCAGCAACACCCACCGAATAAGTCTCGACTTTACGTCATTTTTGGCAAAGATATACTGTAAAGCCAAATGGTCTATGTAAACCACTACATTTGACAAGATGAGATAAGGGCAGAATTTGTCAAAGGTGAACACGACCACTAAAAGTTCTTTCTCGGTGGTGGTATAATTGAGTTGTGCATCATTGAGAGTCTTGCTAGCATAATAGATTGGTTGAAAATGCTTATCTCTCCATTGCCTAAAATAACTCCCACCACATAGTCACTTGCATCACACAACAATTCGAATGGAAACTCCTAATCTCGAGCTAACATGATGGGAGCATGATAAGTTTGTCCTTCAACATCTCAAAATCAACCAAGCAATCCTTGTCAAAAATAAACTCCACATCTTTCTCCAAATGCCTAGTGAGAGGTCGGGCAATCTTGAAAAAGTCTTTGATAAATCTTCCATAGAAGCTCGCATGCCCAAGAAAGCTCCTTATGCCCTTAACATTTGAAGGAGGGGGAAGCTTCTCAATAGTGGCCACCTTGGCCCTATCCACCTCGATGCCATTTTTTGAAATCTTGTGCCCTAGAACTATCGCCTCTTCCACCATGAAGTGGCATTTCTCCCAATTGTGTACAAGATGTGTTTCTTCGTACCTCTTCAACACCCGCTCTAAATTAGCAAGGCAATACTCAAAGTTGTCTCCATAAATGGAGAAATCATCTATGAAAACCTCTATGATATCCTTAATCAAGTCATCAAAAATGGTTGTCATGCACCATTGAAATGTAGCTGGTGCATTGCAAAGACCGAAGGGCATTCTCTTATAATCGAAAGTGCTATAGGGGCAGGTGAAAGTTGTCTTCTCTTAGTCTTTCAATGCGATGGGGATTTGAAAGTATCCCTACAAACCATCTAGGAAATAGTAGAAAGAATGCCCAACCAACCGCTCTAACATTTGGTTAGTGAAAGGTAGTGGGAAGTAATCCTTGCTAGTGGCATCGTTCAACCTTCAATAGTTTATACAAACTCTCTACCCGGCTACTATTATTTGAGGGATCAACTCATTTTTCTCATTTGTAATAACTATCATCCCTCCTTTCTTAGGAACCACTTGTACCAGACTCACCCATGAGCTATCTGAAATGGAATAAATGATTCCGACATCAAGGAGTTTGATCACTTCTTCCTTAACTACCTCCTTCATTTTGGGATTTAGCCTTCTTTGTGGTTGCACCACTGTCTCATATTCATCCTCCATAAGAATCTTATGGGTGCAATAGGATGGGCTAATCCCTTTAATGTCAGCTATTTTCCAAGCAATCTCTCTGTTGTAATTCTTTAAAAGATCCACCAACTTTTCTTTTTGCTCTTGATGTACCCTGGCATTTAGGATGATTGGGAGTTGTCTTCCTTCCCCTAAGAAGGAGTACTCCAAATGTTCTAGGAGTGCCTTAAGCTCTAATTCCGTGGGGTCTTCTATGGAAGGTCTTGTATTTTTCTCATAGGGCATCGCGATTGGTTCATATGCCCTCTTTCTATCTATGTAATTATTTCCCTCAAAATACTTTAATTCCTCCATTGCTTCCAAGTCCTTTTTCTCTACCTATTCCTATAAAAGACACCTTTCAAGGGGGTCCTTGAAAGTAAAATTAGTAACAAATTAGGGGAGTCGCGCTCACATAGATCCTCGTATGAGCCCTCATCATAAAAAACTAAAGGGTGTTTCATGGCTTGGGTAACATTAAAAATCAATTTCTCCTCTCTCACCCATAAGGTGAGGGTACCTTCATGGACATCGATGATGGCACGGGTGGTATTTAGGAATAGTATTCCTACAATTAAAGAAACATCTGTGTCATCATCCATTTCCAATACAACAAAATCAATCGGGAAAATGAATTCCCAAACCTTGACTAACACATCTTCAACTATCCCCTTAGGAGAAATGACAGATTTATCAGCTAGTTGAATTGTCATTTGTGTTAGCTTTGGTTCCCCGATAGCAAGCTTTTTAAAAACATGGTAAGGCATTACACTAATACTAGCCCTTAAGTCTGCTAATGCCCTCTTAACTTGAAGATTGCTAATGAAACAAGGAATATTGAAACTATTGGGGTGTTATAATTTTTTTGGCAACCTCCTATAAATTATTTTCGAAGACTTCTCGGACAAATGCACCATGGATACTTCTTCGAGCTTTCTCTTGTTAGAGATAAGCTCTTTCAAAAATTTTGGATACTTGGGCATTTGTGTGAGAGCTTCGGCGAAGGGAATGTTAATATGAAGTTGCTTAAATAGTTCAAGAAACTTACCAAATTGTGCATCCAAATGGTCCTTCTATAGTCGTGCTGGATATGGCACCCTCGGCTTGTACTCCTTGACCGGCGTAGGTTCTTTTGGTAGCTCCTCTTACTTGCTTCCCTTTTGTTTCTCAACTTCTACCTCAATATGGTGAGGTTCTTCATCCTCTTCCCCTCTTTCTCTTCCTTTCTTCTACTACATCCTCCATTGTTGTACCACTCCTTAAATTGATAGCCTTCAACTCCCCTCTCGGGTTCACCTCGGTGTTGCTAGGTAGTGCACCCGACTGCCTCTCACTCATCATTTTAGCAATTTGACCCACTTGGATCTCAAGTTTCTATAGTGATGCCTGGGTATTCCTAATAATGACATCTTGTGCTTGCAATCTTTTATTGATAACTATCATTTACTCTTTTAGAATCTCTCCCACATCTCTTTCCTTCGGTGGAGGAGCTTATTATTGCATAAGGGCTCTTGGCTAAAATCTAGGTGGAGGAACCCTTGACTAATTATTATTCCTCCATGAAAAATTGGGGTGATTTCTCCACCCAAGCCTGTATGTGTTTGAATAGGGGTTCTTACCTCCCATTTGCATATTACCCATATAATTAACTTGTTCTTGACCCCCATTTGAGCTGCTTGAATCATAAGAACCCAACATGTTACACTCATGCACTTGGTGATCACCACCACAACTCTCACAAATCAGTACTTTTTGCCTCAAACTGCCTGAGATAAACACATCAAACATCTTATTCGGGACTCCAACTTGAGCTGTTAGAGATGTGGCCGCATCTACAGAATGAATGCTCTATGCCCTTAGCCTTGGTTGATCATGTGGGTTGGGTAACCACTGATAATAAGACTGGTACATCTCCTCAATAAGCCTCCACACCTCTTATGGGGTCTTTGACTCTAATGATTCTCCTCTAGATGCCAACAAAAATTATCTATTAGGTTAATTTAGACCATTGGTGAAGCTCTCTACCTGCTGCCACAGCTTAAACCCATGATGTGGACATTTAAAAAACAAGTCCTTGAACCTGTCCTAGCCTTCATAGATTGATTCCCCTCCGATTGTGAAAAAGAATAAATTTCTTAATAGAGCTTGGTGATCTTTGCTGAGGGAAAGTAATTCTCGAGAAAAGCCACCGCCAACTACTCCCAAGTTATGAAATGTCTGACGGGAAAAGATTTCAACCACATCTTCAGATTGTCTCTTAAGGAGAATGGGAACAACCTCAGCTTAATAGCATCTTCTGACACCCCGTTCATCTTGAATGTATCACAGATCTCCACAAATTCATCCAAGTGGGTGTGAGGATTTTCATGAGACAAACCTTCATACTGACAGGAGTTTTGGATCATCTGAATAATGGCCAACTTGATCTGGAAATGGTTGGAGTCAACCGGTGGCCTTCTGATCGGACCTCCAACATCATTTGGATCCACTTGTGTGAAGTATTGCATGGTTCTCTGTATGTCAGGATCATTGCCATTACTATTTCCATTCTCATTGTCATCTCCTATGGCATGTCTATTCGCATTGCCACCAAGATTGTTTCTACCCTGATTTCCTTCCATATCTATTCAGGGTCTGTTAACTTCATTTCTAGAGCACCCTCTTCTATTTCTTGAATCAGCAAATTTTCAGCTTCCTCTGGAATTGGATCACTTCCTTCCAGAGCTAACTTCTTTGGCTGCCACCCAATCCATTGAATCTCGGGTTATAGGGGTGCAATTGAGACGAGCTAGCTTTATTCATGCACTAACCTGAAATAAGATAGAAGAAGAAATAAAATTAAATACAAAGAAAAGAAAAGGCTAAATCAATAGCATTGGATTTATTACTAATGTTGATCGTAACAAAACAAAACAAATCTCCGGCAACGACTCCAAAAACTTGATCGCATTTAGCTACAACACCTATAAGTGCACGAGATCGTATCAAGTAGTAAAATCGGCTAGTCCCGGTATCATTCTCTTAAGGGATTCATTTGTTTATTTGATAAAAAACCAACTCGGTCTCTTAATCTATTATTCAGCACACAACAATCGTTGGATTTAAGAACTAATTCTATACTATGAAAACTTTTTTTAAAATAAAACTGAACTTCACTTAACAAAACTCTAAATAAGTTCAAAAATCAAATCTGGAAATTATGATGGATTAAAGCCTCTACCTAGACTTCGACTCATATTACTCAAATTATACGTTCAATCAACAAACCAATGAATATGTTAATTAATAATCAAGTGGGAATTTTCACAGAATTAGGTTTAAATCTTTCTCAAGTAATTAAACTCCTAATTTCTAAGTAATTGGAGGGAAATTGCTTCTTAATCCTATTTAATTAGAAACAGCATGACAGATTAATGCAAAATATATAAAATCCTAGGAGTTTGTGAATCTATCTCTAGCAAACACAACAAACCGATTAAGCTTTTGAATGTTCTAGGTTTAAACTCTCTATCTCTAGTAAAGCCTAAACAACACAAATTAAGAACAAGCATGCTTTTGTCATTGATTTACAGAAAAATAATTATCAAGAGCTAAACTTAATGAAAAACCTAAACATTCATTAAATAAACATTGATCAATCCATACAATTGAGTAATACTCGTCTATTCTAGTGCAAATAAATATATTTAGTTCATATTGAAATAAAAAGAACAAAAAAAATATAAGTGCAGAAATCTATGAAGTTCATGAAAACCCAATGAGATTCTAGCTAAATCCTTACAATCCTTGCTCTAATTTGGGATGATGATTCATAATCCAGTCTTAAAAGCCTTACTTTATTTGTTTTTCTCAGGTTTATGGAGCCTTAGATCGACTTTGAATGAAGTTAGATTAGTGTTTTTTCGCAAGAGTCTAGTTTTACTCTTAATTTTTAAAATTATATGCTCTTTTATAGGTTTCAGATTGCTGTCACAGACGGCTCTCATGTCCCGTGCCAGTGCCCGTGATAGCCTCCTATGTCTTTGCCTTTGTATGGTGAGAGGCAGTATGCTTTCACGGTCCCTGTCACGGCCCGTGAAAGGGACTGTGAGAAGCCACTATGTCTCATGCCTCCTTATCTAGCTTCTCCCACGGTCTAGCCCCTCTCTGTCACAGCCCGTGCCAATGGCCGTGACAGCCTTCTGCCTTTGGTATAGTGAGAGGGCGTAAGCTCTCACGGGTCACGATGGGGACCATGAGAAGCTACTGTTTCTCACATCCCTGGCTTGTTGCTCCCAATGGCTAGGTCTTCTCTGTCATGGCTCGTGCCACCGGCCGTGACAAGCTACTGCCCTGTAGTTTCTCAACCAATCTCTTGGGCTGTCTCACAGGCCGTGAGGCAGCCTTAAGCCTTCATTCTTCACTCTGTTTTCGTACATTTTCTTCGTCTTTAGAGCCAGAACCTTGAAATAGTTCTTCCTAGCCTCAAAATTCAATTGATTGCTTAGAAATGACTGAAACAATAGAATATTAAATTCAATTTAACAAGTAAAATCCACCAAGAACATGAGGTAAATTAATGTATAATTTTCTAGTTATCAGGGTGTCATACATTTTCCTGCTAAGATGATGTAAAGGAACCTAAACTTGTCTATCATAGTGGCTATGTCCTGGACTTGGGAAATGAGCTAACTTAGTCCTAAAAATACAATTTAGACAAAATTTAGACATTTCAGGTAAGATCCAAAAAAATTCAGATAATTAAGATAAAATTTAGAAAATTCATACAAAATTGAGACTTTTTAGATAAGATTATGCTTGAATTTAGGTAGTCTCAAACTTATCCAAATAAATTTAAGATGTTTAAAACAAAAATCAGACAATTCAGACAAAATTTTGACATTCCAGATCGTTTTCAGACAAAACTATAGATAAAACTATAGAAAGCTCCAAGATAATTCTCAAACTTCGCCAAACTCTTTAGACACTATGACATTATCAAATTTAAAGAGATTTTAATTTCTTATTTCAATCAGTCTTATTTTAAATAAATAGGTGAAAAAATTTCTAGAGAGAAAAGCTCTACCTTCTCTCTAGAATATGATGAGTATAGGACATGACAAAATGAAGTGAAAATGATGAAAGTAGTGAGGAGTATTTGTAGAAATGATGTCTTCGTCTATGTGCCAATCAATTTTCAAAACTTTTAAATGGCATAACTTACTCATTTCAACTCAGAAATTAGTTTCGTAAAAATTGATGGATCCGTGAGAATTTTTTCTACGAATAGCATCTCAATTACATACCTTTTTATAAAAAAAACCCACAGTTATAATCAAAATCAAGCCATTTTTATGATGAAAATGAATAAAAAAATAACACAAATTTCATATCCAATTTGTAAAATCTTTTATAATCAGGCAAATAGGCCCTCAAACAGTGGACACCATTGGACATAATCCTTTTATTATCTATCATAACTATGAGCCCAAGAAATAATAAAGCAGTTTTGTACATTTTAACCAGATAAGACAACTATGATAAGATCAAATTTTGTGCATTACAGCTTAACAAAATAACTATGATCAAATCTATTTTGTACATTATAGCTCGATATGATAATTGTATCAAATCACCCTTTTGGATATTACGACCGAATAAGATAGCTATGATCAAATCTCTTTTGTACATTACAGTCGAACAAGAGAGCTATAATCAAACCTCCTTTTTGAACATCTTAGCCAAATAGATACCTGCGATAACCGAACCAACCTTGAGCAAGGAATCCTTTTCCAATAGGTTCATTGCTTATTAGCTTCATATCATTTAGACAACACTGATGAAGGGATAGTTATGAACCCTTAAGATCGCACCTCCTAAACTCTCTATCTGGAATTCCATGTGCAAGAGTCATTTAATTGATCAAAACCCACTAGCTCCTCAAAAACATGATATTCCTAAGTGTTATCCATGAATTCAAATGTATTAAAGGATATGGGATAGGTTACAAATCCTAAAACTTAAGGAAAATCATTAGTTTGGGTCACTTAAACTAGACCTTTGGCACATGTTTCATGGCTATATCCCATAAATGGTATGAAAGAGAAGTAAACTTAACAACATCTTAAAGTAGACTTAATGATAAGTCTAATGGTAAGTACACTTAAAATAGAGTTCAGGAAGGTCTCCAAAAGAGCATTAAAGGATTATGAGGAGGGGGGAACCTAGAATAGCTAGGGTTTTTAGTGTTTCCAATTACATTCTAGGTGCCACCTTACTCTGGGGAGCAGCAAAGAGCTATCACCTACTACCTCTTAGTTGATGCAAAACCCCATTTTTCTACCACGACCTTTAAAATTCCTTAAGATACATGCCAAACTTTACAAGCAAAGTAAACTACCTCATACAACTATTTTTTGCCTGTAGATATTCATTTCAAAGCCTAGCCTCGGGCTAAATTAAGGAAAACACTTAACTGTTAAGCTTTTTGGTCATGTGGCACCAAAATTTACCCATAAATAAAGGCCCATTCATTTTTTTTCCTTACATCACCTCTTCTAGTTGAGGTTCCTAGAGAGGTTAATTATCCTTCCCATTTTTATATACTTCTCAAAAGGTAGAAACCCTTTTTTTTTACTTAAGTATAAATAATCCTTTTTTTTCTGCTTCAGTGGGAAATGGTAAAAAGGATTAAATTTCCAAGAATCATTTTTTTTTGGTAATTTTAATCTTGGGTAATTGTCCCTCTAAAGGAGTTAATTTGCATTTGTTGTGATCCTTCCTATTTAAATTATTATCTTGCGTACTTAAGTAACTTAGAGATTATGCTCTTCTATTGCTTCAAAACTAGGATCTTTTCACATTTAGAAAATCAAATTAAAGCCCTTATGCAAGGCAAATTTTTGTGTAAGGGAATTTCATTTTGGAAACATCAGCGAGTGACCTAGTCTTCAAATGGGATACATAAAGATTTCAAAGTTTCATTCCAAAATGCAAACCCAATTACACAACAGACATTCATCTTACTTTGCATTAATCATCACATGTATTTCATGAATGTCATCCTCTCATGCATAATGTGATTCAAATCATCAAAGCATTAAATCATTTAAGAATTCATAATATATGGTCCTTGCATAGAAACATAAGCACTCCTTTGTGCTAATCATGCATAAATGTTTTAAATATCAATTGCATGAACATTTTTACTCATGCATAAACATCATAAGCATTAATGTCTTACTAACTCCCGTGCATACATGCAATGAAGTTCATGTTATAATGGCTATTATGGGGTCAATATAAGATAACATCATCATCATGAAACCATTTTAAAACCAAAACATTTTGAAGATAGCCAAACTTTATTATTTAGCACTGATGACATTATCTTTGAACTGACTCTGTTTATTTAAGGATCAATGTCTCATTCTTGGGATAAATTACTAATGTTTATAAATTTATAAAATGGAATAAATTTATGGGTTTTCTTTGTTTTCCTTAATAAATTAAGGTGAAAAATCCCAAAAACATTTTTCTTAAAATGCTTTTTAAGACTTTCCAAACATGATATGAGAAATCATCTTCTAAACTCAATGTTTTGATTCATCATAAAATAGTCAGGATCCTTTTCTAAATGATTTTGTTCACCCCAAAATATATTGTCCAATAGTAATCGAAAGTATAGGGCTATTGTAGTATAGATTGAGGACCCATGGTCCTATCTCACAAGGAACTCGTGTTAGGTTATTAGTTTGTTTCACAATTTGCAACAAAAAGTAAAAGGAATTTGATGTTTGAAAAGTAACTAAATAATTAAACTAAAGCAAGTAAATAAAGATGTTTTTATGAAATGATATGAATGAGTCTAGATACCTAACAATCCATAGTCAATCGTCTATGAGGTTAAGCAATTAGGTAAATTAATAATGCCAAACAATCCAATTTTTAACACAGCCATTCAATAGAGTTTATTCTACTAGCAATCACATTCATAGAAGTAATCTAGAGAAAACATGTATCAAACATTGAATTTAATCCTAAAACTTATATTTTTAATTCATTTTAGAATCTTAATTGAATGGGTTTCGGGTTCAGATTTCCATTCTCGCTCCATCACCCAAACCTTTAATCAAACTTATTAGTGATCAAGCAATAGTTCATAATCATTCAAATCAATTAAATCAAGCATACGTTTGGAAAAATCAAATAACCCAATCACTAAATTCATATCATGACTATTTCATGCTCAATCTCTAGACAATTAAGAATTTAGTTCATAATTGGAATATTTATCAACAAATTATTATTAAAATCAATGGGAAACATGTTTAATATCTCAATACAATGATTACCCAAAGAAGAATTAAAGCAAAAAGTTAATAAAATAAACCTTTAAGAAGTTGCAGAAATTCTCAATATCCTTGAAGAATTTTAGCTATAATCTTGATTACAAGGCAAATCTATGATAAAATAATGAAATTTATGAAAATATTTGATGAAATCTAAAGAGAATGAGTCAAAACCTCAAAATTAGAGTATCTATCTTTCAATTCTCTAAGAGGGACGAAACTAAATACCTAAATCTGCAGAAAACCATGTTT
>CAOJBK010330844.1:0-11869 GCA_948294925.1 Codiaeum variegatum | reverse complement strand
GGTCAATTTAAGCCAATGGCATACTAGCACATGTAACCCATTATCATCACTTATCTTTTATTAAGTTAGGTGATTTAAATGATGATGTGTATGGGTATTTAAAGGTTGTGGGGCTGTCATATTTGGCCTAAAGTCAAGATGGTAAGCTCCATATTCACTATTCATCATTTTCTCTAATGATTTAGAGAGAGAAGCTCTCTAAGAGTTAGAGAGAGAAAGCTTTAAATTCACACAAAATTGAGTGAGGAAGTTTGTTTTGAAGAACATTTCTTCAAATACAAACTCTTCTTCAATTAGCCTTTGGTAAAGGAGTGTGGAGTAGCTTTCAAAGTCCAAAGCCATCCTCAAGTCTCAAATTCTCAAGCAAAGGAGCAAGAATCAAACATTAAGGTGACCAATGAGAGAAGATTCAAGCTTCTTAAAGAGAATTGAAGAACAAGCTTTTAGGAAAATCTAGGTATGTCTCAATCTAGAGGCTTCGCATTTGAGGCACTTAACGAAGGAGAGGAGATGTATTTTTGCTTCTAACCTTTCTTTGTTCAACTTGTGTTTTGTAGACAATTGGTGAGATTATCCATGGTTGAAGTTATGGTTCCTTTCATTGGTTTAGGCATTAGTAAAAGAGTTTGATAAATGTCTAAACCATCTATGTCAAAAGAGTTTTGACATAGAATTGATTTTCAAAGTGTTTGAAAATATCAAATGATTTTGCCAAAAGAGTTTTGACAAAATGATTTTACCCAAACCCTAGGTTAGGGCAAAGTTTTTAAGAGTTTGAAATATTGCCTAACCTAGTAATTGTTAAAAGAGTTTTAACAAAGTATAGTTTTTAAAAAAGTTTTGAAAATCAGAATGTGAATCTTTGTCGGTTCGCCTTTCTCTTTATTGCTTCTGCTATGCGGCTCGTTAATTTTACCCTTCACATTATACTGCAGTTCATAATGGAATAGTTCTAAAATATGTGACTTTGATGGCTCTCTTTATAGTAATGAATATTCCTATAGCCTATAATATCTTGATAGGGAAGCCATTGCTCCATGATATAGATATGGAGATAAGCATTAGAAATGGTAGAGTAACTAGTGCCTTACTAGATGGGACAGAGTTTTATGTGTATACAACACCTAGACTAGAAAGAAAGGTTTTGTACACTCCAAAAAGGAAGAGTATAATGTGAATCGAAACTAAAGATCTATGTATGGTAGAAGTAATAATAGAAGGACAAAGAACCCTTAGAAGAGAGGAATTGGAGAATTTTACAATGGAAGTGGAAAGGCTATAGAGTTATCTAAGGGTAAATGTAAGGTTAGTCTTAGAGAAAGGAAAAGAGGTGAAGGGGTTCCTTAAATTACACAAAAAAGATCTTTTCCTTGGAATCTTCAGAGACACTATATATTACCTCAAGGTTATTACCCACAAGCTAAACATAGATCCCTCAATCAAACCTATCAAGTAAAAAAATAGGTGTTTTGAGGCAAAAAGGTAGGAAGTCACTGACGAAAAAGTAAACAAGCTTACTGCTTCAGGATTCATCAGAGAATTCCAATATTTTAAGTGGTTATCAAATGTAATACTAGTGAAGAAAGCGAACACCAGCCACAAGATATGTGTTGATTTCACAGACCTTAACAAAGCTTACCCTAAAGACTTATACCCTCTACCAATGATTGACAAATTGAGGGTAAAAAGCACACATGACAACTAAACTTCACTTAATTTTCCATTTTGATCATTAACCTTTATTTTTTTCATTTTAATCACTAACATTCTATTGTTTTTACACTAGAAGGTCATTGGAATGTTTCATTAGTTGAAATTCGACATCGCATGCCATGTGTCGTTAAAAAGCTAAGACAAGCTTCCATGTCATATGACACTTCATTAAAAGGTTAGTGATTAAAATGAAAAAAAAATCAAAGGTTAGTGATCAAAATGAAAAAAAGAAGAAGAAAAGCTTAGTGATCATGGCTACTTGTTACCAAAATTATTTATTAATGACTTGTCATGTGACGGACAACCTGTCTCAGCTTTTTAATAACACGTGGCATGCCACATTAGGTTCCGGCCAATGGAACCTTCTACTGACCTACCGGTGCAATAAAATAGAAGGTTGGTGATTAAAATTAAAAAAAAATCAAAGGTTAGTAATTGAAACGAAAAAGCAATCAAAACTTAATAATCATGGATGCTTTTTACTCGAAAAACTGGTTAACTCTATGGTAAGGTACAAGTACTTGTCCTCCTTGGATGAAAAATAGGGCTATCACTATATTGAGATGCATTCGAGTGATGAAAAGAAGACCTCCTTCATAACAAAAAGGTAACATATTGTTACACTTCTCTACCCTTCGGGCTAAAAAATGATGGCACCACATATCAGAGGCTAGTAAATAGGATATTCAAGGATCAATTAGAGAGAAATCTAGAGGTTTAAGTGGATGATATGATTGTCAAGAGCCAAAATTTTGAGAAACACATAAGAGATTTGAAAGATGGCTTCAGTGTGATGAACCATTATGGCATGAAGCTAAACCTGGAGAAGTACACCTTTTTCATCAAAGGGGAAGTTTTGGGATATCAAGTGAGAAATAGATCGAGCCCAACCCAGATAAGGTCTAAGCAATACTAGATATTCGTGCACCAAAGAATGTGAAAGAAGTGAAGTAGCTGACTAGGAGACTAGTAGCACTAAACATATTTATGTCTAAGTCTGGGAGAGATACTTACCGTCCTTCAAGAAACTGAGAAAAAGTGCATCCTTCAAATTTGAAGAAGAAGGCAATAAAAAATCTTTGCACTATAATCCCTTAATCCCCGTGAGAATAGAGTTGATTAACTGGATCCTACCAGTATAAGATAAAGACTTAGTTGTCCAAGAAGTAATTCTGTTAGTGATCTTTTTAATAAGAACACCAAAGTCATCCTTTGGTAGCTTTTGAGCAAAAAGAGGGAGGCTAAGATACCTCACAGGAAAAGATTCCTCAGAAAAAATTGAAATAGAAAGCACGAGCTACTTTTGAGAATCATCCACTCAACTAAAAAAAGATACAACTCTTACGAAGAATTAATCTAAAGTCCAGAAACCATCATTAATACAAAAATAGAATTTTATGTCGATCATTTACATTGTTTGAGAATATAACCAACGTAAAAAATAGTATGGTGGCACAATTGTAAATAAACAAAAATTTTGGTGTTGGTTATCCAGAAAACTGACATGATACACATTTTTTTTTACATTTATTGAAGTAAAATTGACAAAAAAAAATAGAAATATTTTTAGCCAAATACATAAAAAAAAATAGAACGATGGCATACATGTAAATAAATTGAATTTTATTATGTTGGTTATAAAAAACTGATGTAATATATTTTTTTTCTACTTAAATTACTTTATGAATCAACATAAAAAGCCAAATCAAAATTTTTCAAAAATTTTGGGAAGTTGTAAATTCTTATTTTTGCATCATCAAATCTGACCCATCAATATGAATCCATAGGCTCAAATCGAACCTAAATTAAATCCAAATTGACCCTTAAAAATTTAGAAAAATGAATCAAGTCAAACCGAGTTAGACCACGTGTGGCTCGCTTGCATGCAAGGTAACGCGTTTGAGCATAAGGTGCTTGCATACACACTAGAGCTCCTGCATGAACGCCAATGGCTCACGTGTCCACCGATTCCTCATGTGTGCTCCAAGCCCTCATGTGCATGCCTGATCCCCACATGAGCTCTAAGTACCCTGCGTGCACGCAAACCTGATTCAAATTTTCTCTATAAATAGGGCCCTCTGAGCATTGTTTGCTACCAAACTTTTGACGCTCTGAACCTCTGCCAAATTATTCACTCAAAATTACACCTAAACACTATGAAGACCCATTCTGATTTTATTAATATGGCCAATCTTCTCATTCCTAAGTGCCAAAGAGCAAGGTAAACTATTGTGTTTTCATTTTCAATTTCTCTAAACCCTAAACCTGACTAGGATTTCCACACCAAAAATCTATTTTCTTAATGAAAATCAATATAATTAATGGTCTAATTGGTTAACTATTTTTCGATGCCTAAAATGGTTAGCTTCTCAACCAAACCACCACATTTATCAAACAACCCCAACCTTTCACAAGAAGGGAGAACAATATGGGGTTTGATTCTCATTCAAAGGGATACGCCAGCAAGCCTTGTTAAAAAAGGCTTCAACTCCAAAACTTAATTTTCTTGTATTTTCCCTTTATAGTTTCCTTTTACTTTTATTTCACTTTTGTATTTGTTTTATTGTTTTATTTTTTTATGTTCCAATTATTTGCTTATTATCTTGGTAATCGATGTGATCTCTTCTTAGTATGCAATTGCTAATGGAGGGATCCATCTGATTTATTTCCTAACATGCCTATTGTTAGTGGAATAGATCAATCCATTTATTTTAATTTATCATTATTCTATTGTTACTATAATTATGCCATATTTTATCTAATCTGAGCGGAAGGTGACCCATTCCTACTCCTTGTGGCTAGAGAGGGATCCCTTTTCCATGTATTCTTATACTTGTATTTATTTTCCTCACTATTGTTCAATTTAATCACAATTTGGGGATGTGTGCTCTCCCTAGTACTGCCTTGGCTAGAGGAGAAACTCCTATCCATTTATTTCTTTTTATTCTTTATTTCTTTATTTTTCATTGATTTTTTTTAAAATTTTGTCATCCATAATATATTTATTCATGCATCATTAATCAATTGCTATAATTGCTTATCCATCACTTAATACTTGTTCATGCATATATGAAATTGATTTTAACCAAATTCATATGATTGAAAAGCAAAAAGTGTATGGAATTAAATTTTTCAAAATCCAATTTGTATCAATCACGAGTCCCTGAATCCATCTTTTGGTTCAAGGCTTATGTCTTTTCATGGGTAAAATATGATTTTATGGAGTTAGCAACGAGATTTGATTTCTTAATCACAATGAAATTGAAATAACTTTACTAAAGCATTATGTGGCAACTCACAACACACACTTTGTACTAAATAGTCCCATAAGGGGTTCATCGTACGTGAGATTCGAATCAATGTACGCGAAATCATTTCCTTTGTGAGTCGTTTGCTTAATTCGAAAACTTGAGGCACGCATCATGCTTGAGGCTGGGGCCTCACAATTGGTGAATTCACTAGGGATGTTTTAAGACTATAAAAATCTAAGTCACTTATTTTTTATGCCAAACATTTCTACCTCAAAAATAATATAGAGCTGGTTTCATACATCACTTCACATACACCCTTATCTTTAAGTAAACAAGGATAGAAAGTAACATCGAGTGAGCTTCCCTCTTTAGGAGTGATTCGCTGATAGTGAAATCATCCACCCCTAGGCTACTCGTTGATCTTTTCAGTTGGGAAAATGAGGTTGCATGTAACCATTAGACCCATGCGAATCTCTTTCATTCACTTATTGTTAGGAATATCACATCTCTAGTCATTGGATAACCTCTAAAATCACCAAGCCTCATGTAGTAATTAGAGTTGAACCTAGGCCCCATGTATTGTAATTCTAATATAATCATGTCATCATGAAACATTTTTCATTCATTCATGCATACATACATGCATGCATCACTACATATGAAACCTAAATAAAGTGGAAATGTTCTAAAAACAACTTTCCTACTATCACCTTGGTTCTAAATCATACACCTTGTCTATTGTGGTCATATTTTACAATACTGATACCCTGTTCTTTCTAGGTTACCTTGTCTAACAACAAAAATGCACCCAACCTCATTATTGCTGATGTTGTTGACCTTTAAGGCGACATTGCTGCCATGATAGCTGCTATTATGAAAAAGAAAGAAGAAACCATGACCTCAATCCTCCAACCTGAAGAACAAGCCATCCTAGGAAAATTCCAAGCCATGATGGCCCCAATTGGCAACCAACTAACCATAATGCATCTACCTCCTCCGATTCTAGCAATGAGCCCTTGGTAGAAGACATTACTCCAATTGTCTTCCCTACACAAGTTGACTATGGGGTCATCACACTAATAACCTCTCTTAGGGATCCTTTCCAAAGAGGGGATTAAGGTCATCAAAGGCACCACTAACGAACAACACATGCAAGAACTAGAAAACTTCTTCCTTAGACTTTGGTAGTATAATCTCAAACTCAATCCTGCCAAGTGCATATTTAGAGCCTCATTTAGAGTGTTCCTTGGCCATATGTTAGTAAGAAGGGAATCAAGATTGACCCGGAAAAATTCAAATCCATCCTTGAGATGTAACCTCCTAAGATAGAAAAGAAGATAAAAGGATTCCTAGGTCACCTCTAATACATCTGCCATTTCATTCATCAATTAGAAAATACTTGTGGTCCTATGTTCAACTTATTAAAGAAGAATTACTCCAAATAGTGGAATGAGGAATGCCAAGAAGCTTTTGAACTAATCAAGAAGTATCTTCTGAATC
The DNA here is from genome assembly GCA_948294925.1 of Codiaeum variegatum. Classification (NCBI taxonomy): domain Eukaryota; kingdom Viridiplantae; phylum Streptophyta; class Magnoliopsida; order Malpighiales; family Euphorbiaceae; genus Codiaeum; species Codiaeum variegatum. The sequence goes on along the minus strand of CAOJBK010330844.1, from coordinate 5,405 downwards.
CATCAGTTCTACAACATCCTAGACTAGGCAAACCCTTGCTACTTTACCTCACAGTCACTGATTAAGCCATGAGGGCCATGTTAGCAAAAAATGCCCCTGATTCCCACAAAGAATATGCCATTTATTATTTGAGCAAAAGAATGCAGATGCATGAGCTCAAGTTCACCTACATTGAGAAGCTTTGCTTGGCTCTAGTATGGGTATGTCACAAGCTGCAACATTTCATAGGTTCATACACCACACATGTACTTACTGATAGAAGTCCTCTCAAGTTCCTCCTTGAAAGACTTATCCTTGATAGTAAAATGGATAAATGGATGGCAGTCCTAGCAGTATATGATCTCAAATATATCAAAGGGAAGCCATTAAAGACAGTGTCATTACTGACCAGTTGGCCGCAACCTCGACATAAGATAAATGGTTTGAGCCATAATTCCCTGATGAAGTTATTCTTTTCATCCAAAAAGAAACCTGAAAGCTTTTCTTTGATGGCACCGCCAAAAATAAAGGATATGGCACTGGAATGGTGTTCCTTACACCTACCGTCAAAAGTTTATCTCTAGTAATAAAATTGGATTTTGAGGTAATAAATAACAAAGTTAAATATGAAACCTACATCTCTAGGTTAGAAGTAGCCATCCAGATTGGTATCAAGGGCTTAGAGATATATGGGGATTCTAACCTAATAGTCTCTCAAGCACTAGGAAGATGGAAAATTAGAGAAGAATGCCTGGTTCCTTACCATAAGAGACTTGAAGAGTTTATAGACAACTTCAATGCCCTATCTTTTCATTACTTGCTACAAACACAGAACAGGTTTGCTGATGCAATGACAACCCTCACATCAATGATAGAAATATGTGATGGATTCCTCATCTATATTATTTCCATAAGCATTAAACATGAATCTAGCTATCAATCCCATTATATAAACATCCAAGAAGTTGAACAAAAGCCTTAGTACTAGGACATTCACAACTACCTCACAAAGGGTCTCTACCCTGAAGAAGCTTCCAAATCTTAAAGGAGAACCTTAAGATAACTTTCTAGTAATTACATCCCAAGGAAAGACACCTTATACAATAAAACTTGGAATGGTATCCATCTAAGATGCATTTCTGAAGGGGAGGCTTATAGGATCATGGAATAGATCCATGAAGGGGAATAAGGCTCCCCTATGAATGGATTGGCATTATCATGTAAAATCATAAACTAAGGGTAATATTGGCTTACAATGATCATGGATTGTACAAAATTCATTCAGAAATGCTGTAAATGTCATATCTATGCCAAGCTTCAAAAGCTTCCACCATTACCTCTCAATCCTATCACTATGCCTTAGCCCTTCGCTGTATGGGGTATTGACATCATCAGTAGGTCACACAAAAATCATCAGCTGGTCATAAGTACATTCTCATGCCACTCGAATACTTCACAAAATAAGTATAAGCTATACCTTACCAAGTCCTTAATTCTTAACGGTTTGCTTAATTCATCAAAACAAACATCATTGCTAGATATGGTGTACCATTTGAGATTATCTCTGACAATGGCTCCCACTTTCAAAAAGAGGTAGCTGCCCTTTTATAAATGGAGTAGTTGAAGCTGCTAACAAGGATCTCAAGAATATCCTCCAAAAGATGATCGGTAGTCACAAAAGTTGGCATCTTCACTTGCCAAAAGCCCTCATTGGGTATATAACCTCATACAAATCGGCTACGAAAGCCATACCCTACTCATTAGTATATGGAATGGAATTAGTTCTACTAATAGAATTGGAAATCTAATCAGCGAGGGTTCTCCAAGAAGCTCAGATCACTAAACTTGACTAATAGTAGGCCTATTATAATCAACTCAACTTGATCAATGAGAAAAGGCTTGAAGCCCCATCATCAGACTCAGAACTATCAGTTGAGAAAAGCAAGGCATTTCAATAAGAAAGTAAGGGATCACAAGCTCCAAGAAGTCAATCTTTTCTTAAAAGAAACAGATAACCCACACAAGACCTAAGAAGAAAAGTCATACCTCCTTGTAGTGGGCCCTTCATCATCAAAAAAATCATGTCAGGCGGAGGTATCATCCTGATGGACATCAATGGTAATGAAGTCATTCATCCTACCAAGCTCGACCAGCTTAAGAAGTACTCATTTAGTATTCTTATTGCATGAGCATGCTGTGAGTACTGTATGCCCTAGAGCTTACACGCAGTATATGAATGTAAACCAAAACCTAAACTAGCTTTAGTTTATATGTTCTTTAAGTGAAAACATTCCTTATATCGAATGTATATATGTCCCTTAAGTATTATATAGGGAATCTATTATCAAAGAGTTTGAGATTATGAGTGACAAATTTCCCTTTTAACAGATGCTTTAAAAGTTATTCATGGATAATAGGATTATTAGTAGGGACACCATTAATCCGAAAGACCATCACCTCTGTTGTCATCCATGATGAGAATTAGATACTTATTGGTATGGAAGTAGAAAGTCTTATGCTACAAACATTTGATGTCATGAGAATATGTAAGCATACTCATGTTATGAGTAAGTTGAACAGTGACATTAGATGATGGATACATGGGTTGTTATCTACAAGTTAATATCGCATCATCTAGATCATGATTGTGCATATAATCTTTAGATTTGAGGTGACAAGTTATCTGACATATTGGTGGCTATGGTTTATTGCTGCTTACATACCGATACTAGTCATGTATTGGTATATGGCATTTGGTGGCCATAATCAATGGTGTGTTGAGATAAGTGTTTATCCAAGAAAGGGTTCATTAACTTGGCTAACTAAGGAAGGAATCATATGATTTCTAGTTATTCTTGATATGCATATCTCTGGCCAGAGTGGATAAGATTCACTAGAAAAAGTTTCTAGTTAGAACTGGTTTATTAAGAACTCAAACCAGATATAAGTCATATGATCTAGCACATAGGGTTTGACTTCTTTCATAACCTTAGCTGAGATCGAGAATCTATAATGAAGGGTTTTGAATGCACGGTAATTATGATCGAGAGGTCCATACTTATGTTAAGGATATGATCACCAACATTCATTTCTAATTGGGTAGTCACGATATGTTATGCTAGGCGTCACTCACAACTTATGGGACTAAGTGTGGAATTAGGTTAACACACTTTGTGGGAAGAAATGAGTTTTCTTTATCCCATTTCTAATTAGAACATGAACCTAGTAAGTCATATATCAAATGGTAATTCCCACTAGCTTGTATATATCATATTAGTGATTAATTAAAGAGTTTAATTAATTGTTAATGATGATAGAATTAAACATGTAATTAAATTTACAGGGTGCTAGCATGTCTGGATGTTTAATTCACAAAAAGGAAATTTTAATTAAGTCTTAGTTTGTATGAGATATAAATGGGTATGACTAATTGAAATGGTTTTGGATAAATAATTAAAATAATTAAATTTAACATGAGATGTTAGCTTAATCCACATGAGATATGTTTAATTAAGGTTTAAAGATGACTCCTACTAATTACATGCTTAATCTAGTTTACTAATTGACTAATCATTTAGTCAAATTTCAACTAGAATAAGTAACCATGTTTCCCAATATGTTTCCTTAATTTAAGATAAGGTTGTTGGAGAAAGTAAGGAGTATAAATAGGCAAGGCTTCATCTTTTTTCATAGGACACTCACTCACATTCAATTAGAAGATGATGGAGCAACTATTCATCATCTTCTCCAATGAGCTAAAGAGAGAAGCTCTCTAAGAGTGAGAGAGAGAAAGCTTCAAATTCATACCAAATTGAGCGAGGAAGTTTGTTTTGAAGAGCATTTCATCAAATGAAAACTTATCTTCAATTAAACCTTGGGATGGGAGTGTGGAGTAGCTTCAATGTCCAAAGCCATCCTCAAGTAAAGGAGCAAGAATCAATCATTCGGGTGACCAATATGAGGAGATTCAAGCTTCTTGAAGAGAATTAGAGAACAAACTTTTGGGAAAAGCTAAGTATGTCTCAAGCTAGAGGCTTCATATTTGGGGAGCTTAACAAATGAGGGTGAGAGGTATTTTTTCTTTTAACCTTTATTTGTTCAACTTGTGCTTTGTACACAATTGGTGAGATTATCCATGGTTGAAGTTTTGGGTGCTTCATAGGTTTAGGCCTTAGTCAAAGAGTTTGATAAAGGTTTAAACCCTCTATGTCAAAAGGGTTTTGACATAGAATTGATTTTCAAAGTGTTTAAAATATCAAATGATTTTTCCAAAAGAGTTTTGAACGAATGATTTACTAAAACCCTAAGTTAGGGCAAAGTTTCAAAGAGTCTGAAATATTGCCTAACCTAGTTTTTATTAAAAGAGTTTTAACAAAGTTTAGTTTTTGAAAAAGTTTTAAAAATTGAAATATGACTCCTTTCAAAGTTTGAATTTCCCTTTCTACTACTTTCGCTGCGTGGCTCATTAATTTCACCCTTAAAGTGGTATTGAAGCCACTCAATTTGTGGTGACAAACCATGGTTATGTTGGTGTGTTTATTGGAATGAATTGATGTGAATTCCTCTATCACAGCCCCCCCCCCCCCCCTTCCAATGGCTGGTGAGAGCCTTCCACGACTAGTGTGAGAAACTGTGAGAGGTGGTTTAGAGAAGCAGAAGCTTCTCAAGGTCGGTGTTACAGCCCGTGACACTACCCATGAGAAGATTCTGCCATTGGAGTGTGGAAAGAAGCCTTTCATGGCTTGTGTCATGGCCTGTGACACTGTCTGTGAGAGAGGTTTATGGCTCTCACGGCCTGTGTCATGGCCCATGACACTGCCCGTGAGAGCACATTGCCATATGAAAAATTTCTCAAAGAGTTTCAGATCTTTTCTAAGCCTTTAAGCAATATTTCTAATGAACATAAATGGACTTCAAAGTAATGAATATGAGATATTCAAGTTTTAAAATATTTCCAAAAGGTTGAAATACCTAAACAATACCTAATGTATAAGAGTTATATGTATGTTATGTGTTTGTAATGGCATGAATGTGTGATCATGTTCTTTTAACTTAACAATTGATATTATGGGGCATGTAATATTCATTTATTATAATAGGGTATGTAATTAAGAGTTAATTGCTAGTTTATTATTTTTCAAATTCATTGAGCCTAAGGGCAATCTTTTCTTTGTAATCTCGCCTTGGTTTTCCAAGGTTACGTAAGTACACATGAGATGTGGAGATATAAGAGCAAAAGAGGGTTCAACCCATGAAGATGCCTAGTGGGAGCATGAAGACTAATATAGTCTTAGAATGCTTGTAATTTGATAACCTAAAACCCTTACTCATTCCTTGTGGTTAGGAATTGAAGCCTTAAGTTCGTGATCATGCCTATGTGTATTATTGTCCATTTTAATGATATATATGAGATATATATTGTGCAT
>CAOJBK010330075.1:0-11990 GCA_948294925.1 Codiaeum variegatum | reverse complement strand
GTAAATAACAAAACACAAACCAAAACCAAAATATAAATAAATAAAACACAAAATCTCACAAAAAAAAAAAATTTAAATTTAATTTTGTCATACAATTATCTCAATACATATATATATATATATATATATATATATATATATATATATATATATTTATTTATTTATTTATTTTTCAATTCAACAATTCATTCAATTTTTTTAAAAAAGATATACCATTCAAGAAGTATATATGTTCCATTTGTTAAATAATTTTAATGCTAACTTCAAGAAAAATCAAAGACTTTTTTTTTAAACAATGCATAATTTTAGGGTTAAAACTTAATTTATGCATTTTCAAAATATAACCAAAGAAAGTTTTCTTAAACATCTCTAGTTGAGTACTATAAAGACTATCTTATAGCTTACCAACAATATCATTTGACATAAATGAAGAAACATTAACTGGAAAAGAAAATGGATAGAAACTAAAAATAATAATAAAATGACAATATACATTTCTTAAAAAATAGTATCAATTTATTAGTAATAAGTATACATTTATCATAAAATAGTATATATTTCTAAAAAAATAGTATATATTCTTCATAGAACATAATACATTTTAGCATAAAACAATATACATCTTAGCAAATAATAAGATGAGTTCAAACAAATAATCAAAACCAAATCTCAACATTCATAAAAAACAATTCATCTGATATCTTCTACATATCAGTCTTTTGCTTTTTAGACAAGCTCTCTTCACTTTCAGAAGAATCCATTATATAAACTCGTCTTTTCTTAGTTAATTTCCCACTCAACTCTCGGATTGACATTTCCAGAAACTTTTTTTATTTTTAGAGATACATGATGGTTTAACTAAAAAATAAATAAAGGCGAACAATACTAATATTTTTATATTTTGTGAATAAAATTCTACATTTAAATATTTATAAATGTATCACACATCTTTAGATGAAAAAAAAGGTAAAAATAATGGATAATTGGGAAAAAAAAAAAAAGATTAAAGAAAGTGCAATGTCAATCTCACAAAAACAAAAAAAACTGATACTGGCAAAAAAAAAAAAAAAAGAAGAAAAAGATAAAACGGAAACTGACTTGAAAATGTAAAAAAATAAAAACTTCCGTATAATTGTAAATAAATGCCAAAAACCCGTATAGGGTGTAATTCCCCTAATCTTTATTGCATTGACTGAGTGGAGGCTTGATTTGAAAAAATTTGAAGGAAACGGGAAGACGCGTGTGATGTCAGCAAACAGAAGAAATAGCTTTGCTTGAGAATCAATCTTATAGTTTAGTCAGTCACTCTCTTTCTCTCCTTAGTAAAGTTACAGACATCTGCCTTAATAGTTTTGATCATCTGACGTTGATAATCAAAAAATAGAAGAGAAACCATATGCCAGACGATGAAGGTCCTTCCGCTGATAACACAAACGCCTCGGCTTGTATTGCTGATAATGGAGAGGGAACCGCCTCTAAACCTCTAAATTCCATGAAAGATCCCAGAAAAATCGCTAGAAAGTATGCTGATTCTCCTTTCATCCATTTTCTCTAATATGGCATTGGGATCAAACTCTTTGACATTTCTCCTGTTTGCTTTTCAGGTATCAGTTGGAATTATGCAAGAAAGCTTTAGAGCAGAACATAATTGTGTATTTGAGAACTGGTTCTGGCAAGACCCACATTGCCGTGTTGCTTATTTATGAGCTGGGTCACTTAATTAGGAAGCCTCAGAGGAATGTCTGTGTTTTTCTTGCGCCTACTGTTGCCCTTGTTCATCAGGTAAGGTTATTCTGGCATTGAATTTATTTTATAACTTTACGCACTGTTTGAGTTTGAATGAAAATTCTACTTCATGTGACTGATGTTTTGAGATAGTCTGCCTCAATTCAAGGGTATTATAACTATGGGTAAGGTGCTAGAGTGCAGTTTGAGTAGGTCTTATGGTTTGATTTTTATTTAATCAGATTAGCAGAATGATACATGAAATTGGGTTATTTCTTGATTTTCTCATACCTGTTGAACTTTAGTGTTACCTTAGTTTCTGATAGAACAGTATTAATCTAAGATTATTCGGTGGACTTAGTGAGGCAGGGGGATTTGAAGTTGATGCACTGAATCCCAACTATACCGCTCCAGTTCTCTATTCCTAAGCCTACATCAGACTAACATAATAGTTCAACTCTAAGAGCACAACGGTTAAGATAGAATAGACAAACTAAAGATCACAAACACTTCATTTAAAGGAAATCTTGTTGTGGTGGTCAAAGCTTGATTTATCATTTTTGCCAATTTTTACCTCAAGGCTCAAGCTCCTTTACATCTTCAGAATATTTATGTAAGAAAATTTATGTGCTTTAATTTTTTTTCTTCCTCCCTGTCTTAATGTACTTTTCTTCTATTATTGTTAGGCCATCTTTATAGCTATTTAAAAAATTTAGAATTTTGGTAGTCAACTGGATACTCAGAAGTGACAATAAATCCCCAACCCTGCATCTATCATACTAACCATTGATTCTCTTTTCATCTAACTAGGAAATATTGTAATTCACTTGCATGTTGGTATTTTTTTTAATGCTATTAGCAACTATCTCTTGTCTTTGTTATTGAATTGATGCACAAGGCTTGTGCAAATTTACCAACACTTTTGCAACTAGGTTTCATCTTACAAAGCACTTTTAGTAACTTGGTTTTGAATATTTCTCGGCTAAGCATCAAGATTTGCCAATTAAGCATGTTCGATCTGAATGAAGGTTGTATTATTTTGTAGCAAGCCAAGGTCATAGAAGAATCTATTGATTTTAAGGTTGGAATTTATTGTGGGAATTCCTCCCAATTGAAGAGCCATTATGACTGGGAAAGAGAGATCGAACAATACGAGGTAGTTCCACTTGTTATTGAATTTCATTGTTGATTTTTTTCCATGCTTTCTCAAACTAAAAATTGTATTGTCTTTCTTTAGGCACAACCTAATCATTTATTGACGAGCGAATGAATCCGCGCTTCAATGTAGCTTATGAAATTTTAAATAGAAAATTAATGGGAGATGTTATTGGCATTTCTCATATTGTTATTGGGACTCCATTTATGATTTAAATGTTTTTTTCTATATTTTCATATTAGTGGAGTGCCAATAATATCTCCCAAATTAATATACTAAGGTAATGTTTGGTTCACCGTAATGGAATGTAATACAATGTAATCAAATGCATTTCTAATTTAAATTTACATTTGATTACATTGCATTATAGCGAACCAAACACTACCTAATATATTAATACAGTAAAACTTCTCTAAATTAATATGACCCATGGTGAAATTTTTTATTAATTAATGGAAGTTATTAATTTGTAAAATATACATATAAAAAAATTATCATAAATTTCTAATTATATTATTCATTATTTGCAACTTAAAATAAATTTAATATACATTTCCAATAAAAAAAATTAAAATAAGTAAATAAAAATCTCATAACAATTACAATGGTATAAAATGAATAGAAAATAAAAAAAAATATCTGGATAATAATAATCCTTATTGATCTAACAAATAGAAATTATATATTATTTATTCATATATTTATATTCTTGACTTTTTTAATTTTGCTAAATATTGTAATTCATTAGTTAATATGAAATATATAATTCAAAATTAGAATAACAAAGAAAAAATAAGCTACTTTAGATAAATGATTTGCTTTTTGTCAAATTAGATAAATGATTTTTTAAGAAATATGATTCTGCTAATTAATATTACTAAGAGATTTTTTAGAATTTTGTATTAAATATTAGATAATGGAAATATTAATTTATCTATATGGAATAGAGTCGGTTCCATGAAATTATATTAAATTTTAGAGGTTATTAATTTATAGGGTATTAATTTAGAGAGATTTTATATACAAATAATATTAGATTATATATATATATATACAAATAATAATAAAAAAAATTCATATATTGTATAAATCATTAAATATTTACAATAAGATATAGCTAACTATGAATATTTGTTCAAATTAAGCCAAAATTATGTTGGTTAAGTGAACAATCAAAATAATGATGTTTCATTTTGTTACTTCATTTAAAAAGGAAAAAAAAAATAAAGAAATAATCGGAATTAGTAACTTGAATAATAGAAATAATGACATTTAATTCTGATTTATTTGATTAGTGGAAATCATTAATGAAATCAACAAATTATATACTTATAGCTTTAAGAATAATCATTCACAAAATATATTCAAGTTAAAAAAATAAAAGAAGAACAAAACTCATTTAAACATTAAAAAAATAATAAAATAATAAAAACTTGTCACTGTTCATCTCAAGGCTGCTAAAAAAGTAAATATTGTGAAATGAATCTAGTGCTATTAATGTCGAAAAATGAACATTTCTTATTTTTTATTTGTTGTTATGTTATATATTAATAGTTTTCAATTTTTAACTAGACAAAAATGTTCTTTCCCAAAGTAAATATGTTTTTACTGGCAAAACTTTGTTAATTATTAATAACCATTGCCAACTATATATGCCCATAGAACAACAAAAAATTCCTTGCATATGATAATTTAGTTATATATGAACTATTCATATAGGCTCAAGCTGCCAATAATAATATATACCAGTAAATAAAAGTAAATAAGATGGGGGTTAGAACTTAGAATTTGAGATTGAGTTTAATTCCTCTCTCGGAAATGGGCTAAATATTCTGTCTATTAATTAATGGGGGGTTTTGGACAAGTAGCTTTGCTTTTGGGAATATAAAATGAAACAAAAAGGGGGAAGTTTATGGCTAAGTAATTCCCTCTCACATTAGACAGAATTAGATGAACGCAATTGAAAAAAAAAATATAAAAGTAAATAAAAAGTGAGAGCACTGTTATATGAACACTAATTTTTTCATGCGTTTTAATTGGTTTTTATTTTTCGTGTTCAACTTGGGGCTCAAACTCATTACTTCACCACCAGGGAGATGATTCTACCACTAAATCTTCATTAGTTATATAATTTTTTGCCATTAAACTTCACAACATGGACATGTTCTTATATTATAATGGAATGGAAGTGAATATAGAAAGAAAATTAAAATATAAAAAAGGACCAAAAAAAAGAGTATTATCTGCTGCTAAACAAGCTTTTCTTCTTTTGAAATGATAATATAGTGTTGATTTTTTTCTTATGGAGCAGGTTCTTGTCATGACCCCTCAGATACTTCTTCATACCTTAAGTCACAGCTTCATAAAGATGGAGTTAATTTCTCTTCTGATATTTGATGAGTGTCATCATGCTCAAGTTAAAAGCAGTCATCCTTATGCAGAAATCATGAAAGTAAAGAGCTATATGAATTATGTGAATTTTGGGATCCTTCCTTTTAGTTGGTCATTAATTATCTCAACAATTTTGTAGGTCTTTTACAAATCTAATGGTGGAAAACTTCCCCGTATATTTGGCATGACTGCATCTCCAGTTGTGGGTAAAGGTAATACAATTCTAGATTTTTTTTAAGCATTGAGTCTTTCTCATATTAAGCCATCTTATTTTTCTTTAATTGTAGTTATAATAGTTTCTTTAACCACTGTTTTACATGGAAAAGTTAAGAAACATATCTGCAATATTACCATTACTAATAATGGCAGTATTTGACATGGGAAAGTAAAACAAAAGAGATTTTAGAAGCAAATTTCTTTGTTACTTGTACATTCTGCTGTATTTGCAACTCTTATAAGTTTATTATGACAAGCCTTATGCTTTTCTTACTTATTCTTTTAGCAGAAGAGCTGTTGGTACTTCTATCTCTTGTCCTTTCTTTAGTGTTAAATTAAGACTGAAGAGTTAAGCAAACTTTATAAGTTTTATTTGTTTCAATGACTTAAAACTATAACTTAAAGGAAAAGGAAAGTAGAAAAAGAATAGAAGATTCTCTAACATGTAGAAAACTCATACATGTCCAAGTCGCTTAAATTATTGTGTAACTTTGCAGAAATTATAGAGAGATGTTCAGGTTATTGGTGCAACTGTATCAATAATAACACCTACACCTTTTGTATGTCTTTCCTGCCTTTAAAGATCATCAAATATCATATTTGAAAGTTGCGCCCCACCAAAAAAATATATTATTGATACAGTAACCGATCGTGGATCTTCTACCTATCTTTGAACTTACCCAAACTGCATATGATAAACACTCAATCTGAGTATGTCTATGATTTCTATACAAGTTGCCATGCCTACAGGATCCCTTTAAATAACACAAAATTTCTTCCGACATTGCCAATGGTTAATTGTATGGAGGACATTGACTTTCATCAATAACATAATATGCGATATTAGAATGAGTCACAGTAAGATAATTCAACTTTTCTACCAACCATTTATATTTCTCAGGATCTCTAATTAGTTCACCAGCTTTTGTAAGTTGCTAATTAGGAAGCATTAGTGTGCTATATGGTTTAGCCGCCAATTTTCTTTTCTTTGTTAATAAGTCAAGCATATATGTAGGAAAAATGTCTTGGTTTTACAAGAGAATAGAAACCAAAGAGATAGAGAGTATTTGGCATGTGAATTTGAGATGTAATTTTATTCTCAATTTCGACATATATATAGCAAAGAAAGTAACTAAAATATGCAGAAAGTCTGCTACATAATCATATCAAAAAAACTTAAAACTAACACATGATTTTCTTAGATTTTATTTTTCAGACTTAAATTTGGCTTTGATTCAAACTCATTTAAATTAGCAATGCCTAAAGTAATATTTTCCAGCACTTGGCTTTTGGGGCTGCTTATGCAATTTTTAATTGTGGCATGTCTTGGATATAGACATATGGGGATTTTTTTTTTTATGGTTATGAGGCATAGGATGGTTATGAGATATAGACGTGACATTTTTTTGTGTCATAAGCATAGATGTAGTTATGGGGCATAGCATAGGCATTGGCATATTTTTGTTATTATAGGCATATGCATGGACATGAGCATAAGCATGATTGTGGGGTTGTAGACATAGCATATTGTTGTCATAAGCATACACAGTCTTCCTCATCCTGTCAGATATTCCTTACTGCTTTGACTTCATTTGTTGGTAGACATCTTCTTGAACCATAGGAGTTGGAGTAAAATCTCCTCCTCAACTTTTATTGCAGGGAAGAATTAACTTATGCCTTCGAACTTTTTTAATTGTTTGATGAAGCCACTATTTTATTTTTCTTTTCTTCATTTTTTGAAACTCTCACAAAAGGAAAGTAGTGCATTTATTGACTCTTGGACTTGAATTAAGACGATAATGTTTGACAAAAGTGTCTCCACAAGGAAGGATGTCTCAACAGACAATGCGCCTCAAATGGGGTTAAAACTCTAGGCAAGCAAGGTATCTTTACATTTGCGTGTCAAGGATGTAGAGATTCATGCCTTTTACTAATAATCTCTGTCATATGATCTTGAAATAGGCAAATAGTCAGGGAAAAATAAGACAACAATTAAAGGAACAAGTAATTTACTTATAGAAATTAAATTAGACCTTCAATAGATCCATTCACAGGATAAGAAAATTAGTGTATTAAGTTTATTGTGTCGGACCCAAAAGCAAAAGTACTTGACCCATTTGCTAAAGTTACTTTAGAAGCTGGTATGTGTGATGATAAGTGGTAAAAGAGATTAGAATGACCTATCATATGATACGTGGCACTATAATCAATGACCCATTCAATGAATGAGGAAAAAAGGCATGTATCTGGTTTACTTAGACTTGAGGTGGTAGTGATAGGAGTAGATGACTAATGATTTTAGTTGTTCAGAGAACTTGGCATATTCATTGAATGAAAACAAAAGTAGTTTGCTCAAAGGCAGCAGTAAGCAACTGTAGTATGAGCAGACTGAATTTTCCATCCTTTATACTTCAATTTCTAACAAGTGCACTTTGTATGGCCTGACTCATGATAGTGATAGTATAAATGATTCTTGCATCATGTCCTTGATTATCTGAAGTTTTATTATGACAATTTATCAGCATTTTTTTAACCTTTCCTATATGATAATCATCTAGTGTCCTACCCAATAAAATCACTACTAGATTGCATAGATGGACTACTTTCTGTGCAAAGCGCTCTGCTTATTGCATCTTATAAAAAAGAAATCTCAGAGGTGGAGAGACTATGAGATATAACAGTTTCAAACTCAGAAGGAAGGCTAGCTAAGAAACTAATAGCAGTCATATCCTCTTGTTGAGCTTGTTGAACTTTCACATCGGAACTAAAGGGTAATGTAAGATGTTAAGTTCCTTATAAGTTTGCTTGAAATTAATAAAATATAGGCTGTCACGGCCTATCTTGTCTCTCAGCTCTGTAAAAAGTTGTGTACCTATAAATTAAAGAAATATTTCCTTTCCAGAGTACTAAATTTCTAGATATTCCACTAATTCTTTAACAACTTTGCAGTGGTTAATTAGACTAATTACCTCATTGTCAATAGAACAGGTGGGTCTCTAGTGAGATGATTATCTATGGGAATACTTCTCATATAAATCCTATTGTCATACACTAATCTGGATAGTTGGAGCAATCAAGTTCACATTTTGTGATTTTTGGCCTAGAGTTTCTAATCCATCCATCTCTTTAGCCTGGAATTTTCTTAATAATGTTTAATAATTGTTAGATTCTTCACTTTTGTGTAACACCTTGTATGATAATTATGCATTTAAGTTGTTTTGATTTAGCTTACCTATGCATGCTCTCAGTCCCCGTGTTTGCATGACTTATTGTGAACAATACCAAGAAAGAAAGAAACTGGATCTCTGCCAAAATTCAAGTCTTTTAATCCAATTTATCATAACCTACCAAACTGTTCTTGTTGTTGTTTAGGCTCTTCGGTCTTGATGTTCATAACCACCTTTGGTTTTATCAGATCTAATTTTCTTTGGTTTATGCTATCTTTCAGGTGCTTCTAATCAGCAAAATTTACCCAAAAGCATCAACAGTCTTGAAGATTTACTTGATGCTAAGGTAGGCTGTGGAAATGCCGATTTGAGGTTATTTATTGGTTTTATGCCTTGCCTGTTCTTTCTTTTCTTTCATTCGTATCTTTGGGAAAATCCCATTGCTCATTGGTCATATTCTTTGTGAGGTAAGCTCTGGCCTCAAAAATGGCTCTTGTTACTTACAGAGAGCAATGTACTGATGGAACTACCCATGTTAAACAACTGCTCTGTACCATGTGCTTTTCCTTGTTGAGGTGTGCTGAAAATTCAGCTTTTTTTGTACCCTGTTTTAAATGTATTCTCTTTTTTATACACTTGTCATTGCAAATGTTTAGTTGTTGGGTCGACCTTTGTTCCTTCATGAGTTTGTTAGCCTAAAGATTTGTCTTTGTAACATGCTTTGTCTAATATTTTGTCTTCCGTAATTGAGTGCCAGCTATAGCCCATGAGGGCACAAAATGACCTGTAGAGAGTTAAACGGGCCTGGCTAGTTGGAAAAGTATCAACTGCTGTTTCTATTTGGTTTGAGCTTATGAGGTCTCATACAAATATTAGCACCTGTGAATGCATGTCTTGTTGGTGTGATGGTGTTTGTCAGAGACCTTCTGTGCGCCAAAATATTATTCTGCCACCTATTTGCTTATAATTCAGAGAAACCTTTTGTCATCTTATGATCTGCATTTACCATCACAATCCCTTTTATCATGTACAACTGTTCCAGAAGAGGAGGAACTTGAATGTAGGAGAATTTTACTTTCTGGGGCTATGTTAAAGGTTCAATCTGGAGAAATGTGAACAAAATCAAATGGCTTATCCAGTGTTTCACACAGGCTCAGTTGCACACAGAAAAAATAGTCTGCTGATCCTATGTTTGTGACATTTTGGATTAGTTTTTGTTCCCACAAGCAATAATTACAATCTTCTCTACTTGTCATCCAGAATCCAGGTTATGTTTCATCGAGGCGATGTGGGAAGAAATCCATTTCTTACGTCCATAGTGAAGCATGCTTAGGGTTCTGATTTTCTTTTTTTCCTTCTGAAGTTCTACTTTTGCTAATATCTTAGCTATTAGATAAGTTTTACAAGCTCACAGTGGAAGTGGAGAAGTGAGATGAATGTGTTGAGAGGTGTTAAATTTGCATGAAAGTTACTTTTTTAATTGTTGTGGCATTGGAGTCCAGTATTGAATCTCTTTAGATGAGATTTTGTTTGTGAAGTACCCCCAAAACCATGCACAAAGATTGTGAACGAGTTAAAAAAGTAAAATACATGTTTCCTTCATGTGCTAAGGGTTATATCATTGTTTGGTCTTGTATGATCTTGTTCTTCCATAGCATCACTGTTAATAGCTGATCTCAGATATTCTTTTCTCTCATTTTTCAGGTCTGTTCAGTTGAAGACAGTGAAGAGTTGGAAAGTTTTGTATCATCTCCAGTAGTTAAAATACACCTATATGGTCCTGTTGCAAATGGCATCTCTGGTTCCTATATGACTCAATATACTAAACTGGAGGAGATAAAACGCATGGTATGTTAAAATATTGGGGTTCCTATTGTATTTTTTTTCTGTTCAGCATGATTTACTTGCTAGTTGGTGTATTGAGGGCAGTGCGTATCAGAACTTCACGAGAAGGCGGATGATTGTCAAAGTCTTAAGGGTCTTCAAAGTACCAAAAAGGTGCTCAGTAGAATGCATGATAACGTGGTATTTTGTTTGGAAAATCTTGGCCTTTTCGGAGCATTTCAAGTAAGTTCTTGTAGCATCTGATCAAGTTTGCCTTTATCTATTTGTTATCTTTTAGCCCACAGTTTTATCTTCACCAATATAAATTTCTTACATCCGAGATTACTGAGATTCTGCATTAATGGGTGTCAATTTTAGGATACTCTATTTCAAAACTTTATATTGGATACTCTATTTCAAAAAGTTGTTCATGGCCAATAATTCAAAATATAAAGGAAACAACTAGAAACTTCAATATTTTTTATTTTTTCCAGTTAATGAGATATCATGCACATTCACATGCACACATGTTCACATGATCATTTCTTAAGTGTTAAAGGGGCTAGTGATCAGTGTGTGAAATGTGAAGATACTCAAAGAAGTGGTAAAATGTGCAAGAATCTTTTTGAGAGATTATTGATGTTCAAATTGCAACTAGCTTGAGAAGAAGAGTAGGGTTTTATAAAAGAGAGTAGAGCAGATAGGTTGATGTAAATCATGGTCTTCCCTTTTATAGTTCTATAATTTCTCATTTCTGTGTTTGGGGAAATAATTGGGAAAGATCTTAATTTGGTGCTTGCTTCATTTATACTTATAGTTTGTTGTGAACATTTGGTGGAGCATTATTCTTCTGGGCTTTGGCAAATGTATATAACTACACACACACACACACACACACACACACTTCTGGGCCAACCAAGGTAGTCAAAAGCAAGAGGTGCCCTCTAGGCGGTAAATCCTCTCATCGCCTAAGGAACACGGTGCTAGAAAAGCTCTCACTTGAGCAAAGCAACACACAAAGTTCTAAGCGAATCCAATAATATATCAAAACTGCTAAAAGATTACACAAAATAAGCTTACTGTTTGGAATAAAATAAAATATGATCGTTCTATATTTTTTGAATCGAGGAGAGAAAAAAAACATATATACATGGTAGAAACACTAGAGATGGATTGGGAGAAGGAGGGATATAGTAGAGACATAAGGGACTTAAGAAACTTCAATCCATGTTGTTACAGGCTGTAAGATTAGGATAAAATCAAAGTGTATCAAATCCCTTAATCATAGGGATTATAGACTTATCCCTTACTAGATTAGCCGTCCTATACTTGTATATATATCCCCTATTATTCTCAGAATAAAATACAATTACAAATACTAAATTGGTTTGTAACATGGTATCAGAGCCAACTTTAATCTAGGGTTTGGTTTAGAAATTCTGGGTTTGTCTACTGTTTGGTTACTGTTTCAGTAGACTCGGAAATTTGGATCACTAGTATACAGTGATCGT
>CAOJBK010330073.1:0-10184 GCA_948294925.1 Codiaeum variegatum | reverse complement strand
TATTTTGACCAGCAGGATTTCTTTATTTTATTCTTTCTTTTTTCTTTAAATTCTTTTTCAATTTTTTCTATTTTCTTTTTCTTTTCTTCTTTCTTTTTATTTTTCATTTCTTTTTTGTCTTTTTTCTTTTTTATCTTTTTTCTTTTTTATTGGAGGAAGAATATCATAACAATCATCCTCATTACTTTAGGCATAATTTATATCAGTTAACTCAGATTGCTCAGATGATGATGATGATGATGATGATAAGATTATTTTCTTTTTCTTTTTGGCTTTAGAGGTGGAGGCTTTAGTGGAAGAGGCTTCAGAGGAAGAGGCTATACTCTGGCTTTTTGCTGTGGATTTTGATTCCACCATTTCTTGCATAATGGTCAGATACTCATCTTCTGTTTTAGCCATTGCCAATCTAGATTGGGCTTGGGCCTTTTTAGATAAGAATAGAGTATGTTCAGGGGTCTGGTTATTTTTGGGCTTTAGAGAGGCTTTATTGATAAAGGCTTGGATATCAGTTTTGTCTGTTTTGATATTAAACGAACTCCACCATTTTACTTTATATTTTCTGATTAAGATTTTACAGGGAGAATTTATAATAGTCTCATAATCTAAAAACCACTGGAAGACCCAGGGGAAATAGAATTTTGAATAGAACGATAATAATGGGGGATAATGGAGCTCGTCAGGATTTTTATAATTGGCTTTAAAGAAATTATATAATTCACAAACTTCAAGTTGGAGGTTCTCTAGAGAAGATCCAAAATTGCTCCACTAATTTATGAACCAGAATGGGAGATGGGAGGTATCTATATTTATATCAAAATAAAATAACCAAGAATGGGAGAAAGTTTTATTTTGGCTTGAGAAGGCATTATGTCATGCATGGACATAATCCCAATAAGAATAAGTGGCATAAAAATTTATTTTAAAATGGAATTCGGCTTTAAAGGGGCGGACTTTATGAAGGGGATACCCCCATTGATTGGGTCGGATTATATTTTTTATTTGGCATGAAGAATATGCCGGACTGGTTTTATCATGGGTATAATTATGCTTGATTTTAATTGAGTCTGTGGCTTCAAGAATAGCCAGGGATTACTCATAAATTTTACTTAAGTCCATATGAATAGAAAACTATCCCTCTGGAAATAAGGCTTTAGCAGTATCCATAGGGTTATTAGAAGGAAAACCTTCTTCAATATCAAGAATCTTTTTATAAAAATTTTTGACAAACCAATATGATCTGTCTGCTTTAAAAAAATTATTTTGAGACAAAGTATTTTGAATATATATATATATATATATATATTCTTTAAAATATAAAAATTATGAAAATTTTATATTGATAAAATTTTTAAAAAAATAATTGGGGATCTCCGCCTCCGACCCTCTCTCGCCCAGAACCTGATTTTCTCCGACCAGCCTTTGCCCCTATTATCTATGGGGCGGGGATGGATTTTCAAAATCCACTCCAAACCTGACACATTGCCATTCCTACCAAGGTTATCAAAATATAAATCAAAGGTTTGAGGTTGTAACCTTACGAGGGTAGTGAAGGAGTGGGTTCCCTTACCCTAGATGATTTTCTATGCTCTCTAGTTGTCCTTAAATGCTTGGAGTGATTACCTCTAGTATTTCTAGTGTTCCTTAAAGCCATTGTAAGTGTTGAGATGAGGAAAACCACTGAATGTGGGGTTTAGGGTTTCATAGGTGCCAAAAATGGAAATTTAGGATCTTGAATGAGGGAAAGCTTGAAGAGAAAGTTTGGAACAATTTGATGATGGGTTTTGATGTTTGGTGGCTGATTGAGGGTGAGATTGAGAGTTTAGACGACAACTTAGGTTGTGTTTTTTGTGTTTAGAATGTTTGTGGTTTGAGCAGAAATGAAAGGGGGTATTTATATCATGGTGGCCCAAACGGTGTCTTGGAATGTTGAGGAAATTCCAAGCGGCGTCTTGGACTTACAGAACCAAACTTGGTTTTGTAAGCTGCCAGACGTTGTCTTGGAATTTTGATCAAAATTCCAAATGAAGTCTTGGACACCTGCAAGACCTGATTTGGGAAATTTTAAATGGCGTCTTAGTCGATCTAGAAGATTTTTCAAAGGAATTTAAGGGAATTTCATAAGAAATTATGGAATGCATGGTATGTCATCTATATTATGCAATCATGGTAAAAACTATTGATATAAAATGACTTGATCTATTAAAATTAAACCAAATCAACTTCAAATTAATGTGGATCACAATAAATAAAGGATTCCAACACACATATCAAACATTTATCACATAATCATTAAAATATGGAATATTGTACTCACTAAACTACAAGTTTAAGGTTAGATTGCCCATGATTGGTACCAACCATACCAATTTCCCTCTGAATGTAGTAGAATGTCTCCTTTATCCAATGGTTTGGTGAAGATATCTGCCAATTGGTGTTTTGTGTGCACAAATTCAAGTGCAATATTGCCTTTTGATGTACGACCCCTTAAGAAATGATGCCTAATGTCTATATGTTATGTCCTAGCTTATTGGGTGTGTTCATAGGTGTGGCAAAAGGCTTATATTCATCCATATTAAACATCTTAAGAAGCTCCTTAGCATATTTGGATTGATGAATGAGTCTACCATTCTTAAGTTGTTTGATTTGAAGACCTAAGAAAAAGTTGAGCTCCCTCATCATGATCATCTCAAATTCACCTTGCATACACTTAGACAATTCTTTGCGAAGTTTTTCATTAGTAGCACTAAAAATTATGCCATTAACATAAATTTGAACTATTAATATGTCTTGTTTTTAATAATTGATAAAAAAAAAGTGTTATGAACTTTACCTTTTGAAACTTTTTTTTTAATAAAAAAAGTTGCTCAACCTCTCACATTAGGCTCTAGGAGTATGTTTGAAACCTTATAAATCCCTTTTTATTTTAAAAATATGGTTGGAAAAGTTTTCATTTTCAAAATCAGGAGGTTACTTAACATAAACTTCTTATTGAATAAAACCATTTAAAAGTGCACTCTTAATCCATTTGAAAAAGTTTAAAAATTTTAAATCATACAAAGTCAAACAACATCCTAATAGATTTTAATCTACCTATAGGGGCATAAATTTCATCAAAATTAATACCTTCCTCTTGAGAATAACCCTTAGCCACTAACCTTGCCTTATTTCTTACCATATTCCAAGCTCATCTAGGTTGTTGCGAAAGACCCATTTGGTGCCAATAATAAGATGGTCTTTAGATCTAGGCACTAGACTCCATGCTTCCCTCCTTTTGAATTGGTTAATCTCTTTTTACATGGCTAATACCCAATGTTCATCTTCAATGGCCTTATCCATGTTCTTTGGTTCCACTAAGGACAAGAAAGTCACATACTCATAAGTATTGTGGATTTGGAACCTTGTCCTCACTCCTTGGGTAGGATCTCTAATAATATGTACATCTCTCACTTCATTCTTCAGCCTTGGATGTGGGGTCTCTTTTGATTAAGGAATGACCCAAATTTCCATATCACACTTGGTTGAGCCTTCATATACTCATTTGTAGGTTTCACTTCCTTTTGACTCATATCCTCCTCACTTTTCTTTGCTTGCTCATGCTTTTTCTCTTTTTAGGTCAAGCCAATCGTCATCTCTTCAATGGCTTGTATATGGTCATCATTCCTAGCTACAAACTTAGAAGCAAAGTCATCAAAAATAATTCTTCAACTAAAATTTCCTTTTGTTGAAGACCTTATAAGCCTTAGAATGGTTTAAATAACCAAGGAGAATTGCCTCATCTGACTTGGCATCAAAATTTTCCAAGTTATCCTTACCATTATTATGCACATAACACTTGCAACCAAATGCATAGAAGTAAGCAATGTTGGGATTCTTGCCTTTCCATAACTCATATGGAGTTCTCTTGACTATGGGCCTAATCATGGCCCTATTTATAATGTGACAAAAAGTGTTAAAGACCTCAGCCCAAAAATATTCTGGTAAATAATTTTCACAAAACATGATCCTAGCCATCTTTACAAGTGACCTTTTCCTGTTCTCAACAACACCATTTTGTTGAGGAGTCCTAAGTGCTGAAAATTATGCTCTATGCCATGCTCAGTGCAAAACCATGATCACTTCTAATTCATGTAATGGCATATCTTTTTTGATTTTGCAATGATTTTACTAATGGAATGAATTCACCAAATGCATCATTCTTATGTACAAGAAATAACACCCAAGCAAAACGAGAGTAATCATCAATAATCACAAGACAATAATGTTTACTACTAAGGCTTGATGTCCTTATTAGACCAAACAAATCCATATGAAGAAGTTGTAAAGGTTTACAAGTAGAAATCACATTTTTAGGTTTAAAAAAACTTCTGAAGTGTTTGCCCTTTGCACAAGCATCACAAATACCTTAATTTTTTAAAACCATTTTGGGCAAACACTTTTCTAAATCTTTTTTTAAAACCTTAGATAAAATATCAATACTAGCATGGCCTACTCCTCTATGCCATATAGTAGTATACTCATCATTTGAGGTAAAAAAAAAATAAAGGTGCTGAGTTTCTTGATTGCTTAAGTTCACCAAGTACACATTGCTTTTGCGGTAACTAATAAAAATAATTTTTTTCTGGTTTTGATATCAATCACTTCACACACATATGAATCAAAACTTTTGGTTTAACCTTTGTAACACCATTTACTAATACTAAGTAAATTATGTTTTAAGTTATGCACAAACAACACCTTAACAATAGAAAAATTATCATTACCTATTGTGCTAACACCACAAATCTTACCTTTGGAGTTGTCATTGAAGTTCATATTGCTTTCATCCTTTTCTTCAAGCTTGAAGAACTTCTTCTTGTCTCCTATCATGTGCTTAGAGCACCCATTATCTATCACCTATTTCTCTTGTTTTAACTTGATCAAAGCCTCATCATCCCCTTCTATGTCATTCTCTTAAGCCATCAAACAAAATTTCACCTCCTCATCTTCATCGGTTGAGCTTTCATCACTTCCACTCCGAACGACAAAGGCTTTGTCTTTGCTTTTGTTTGAGCTCTTCTTATCCTTAACCTTCTTGGACTTGTAGATGATAAGATCTTGTCTAATATGATCAGGCTTCTTGCATTCATAGTATATCACTTAATTGCTTTTGTCTTTCTTTGACTCTTTCTTCTTGCCTTTTTTCTTTGAAAGATACTTGTTAAACTTTTTGAACTTCTTGTCAAGGAGAGCAAGGTCTTCATCATCATCACTAGATGCTTCTTTTGGTTACTTCTCCTTATGAGTTACTTTGAGGCCTAGAGTTTTATCCTTTTGCTTGACTCACTGGGTGTACCTCTTAGCTTCTTTCTTGTTTTTAGCTTCATCTCATATGTTAAGAGAATTCCCACATGAATTTCTAAAGTCATATCATCAAATTTTGGGGAAGATTCAATTGCATTCATTTTAGAGTCATACTCATTTTGTTGGCATCTAATCACCTTGACCACTAAGTCTTTATTGGTGAAGGTTCTTCCAAGTGCCTTGAGTTCATTCACCAATGTGGTAAATCTTTGTACATATTGGATATACTCTCATTTTCCACATATTTGAAATTCTCAAAGCTTGAAGTAAGCATGATAAGCTTTAAGGACATAACTTGGCTTTTACATTCATGTGTGGCCTTCAATGTATCCCAAATTTCTTTGGTGGTCTCACATAACGATACAGGGTTAAATTCTATTTCATTTAGAGAACAAAAGATGAGGTCTATTTCCTTATCATTCATTTGTAGCTTCTTTGTATCTTTTCCAGAATACTCCTCCAATGTGATCTATTTGCCCATGACAGGATCTCTTAAGATGTAAGGTTCATTTTTAACTATATCCCAAAGGTCATATCCTTGTGTTCGGATACAAAACCTTATGCGAACTTTCCATTGGTTGTAGTTGGAGCCATAAAATAGAGGTGGCCTTATGGTGCAATGACCCTCTTGGAAAGGTGTACGTGTGAAATCGTTAACACCTACCATTGTAGATCGTTAGCTTTCAAAATCGGGAGATTTAACAAGAAAAGAAAGCTTAGCTCTGATACCAATTATTGTCCCTACAATGGACATTAGAGAGGGGGATGAACTGGTGTTTCAAAACTTTTTGTGAATTTAAAGATTAAACAAATAATCCTTAATACAAAATGATTTATGAAACTTTAGAAGAGATAATCAATCGATGAAAGATAAGTGGTAAGAGTGAATAAATAATTAGAACCCTAATTAAATAATTAAGAAAATAGTTTCACTACAATATCAATGATAGAGCAAAAGCAATCATCAAAGTAAATGAGAAAGAGAGAAGGAAATGCATAATTTTTATAGTGGTTCGAAGTCTAGCTTCATCCTACGTTCACTCTCTCAATCAAATTCCGATTGAGTTCCACTAGCACGAATGGAAGCCTTTAAGCTTCTAGTTCTCTAGGATTTCACCCTTTTACACTATCGAAGCTTCACTGCAAAGATTACAATGATGTGATTTACAATGAGAATAACAAGTCAACAAAACTTATTTAATAATAAACAAGCTAGGCTAAAGATATGAGAGTTAAGTTCCTAGCTATTTGTTTTTCAAGAATAAAGTGTAAGTGCGTTTAGAACATGTTCTTGAAAATCTAAGGTATACAATGATTTTACAAGAAAACTTGAGAAACTTGATGAATATTTACTCTTAAATTCTCTAAGGTTCATATGGAAGCTTCATACCTGATTTAGTATTAATACTTAGCTTTGAAGCTATCATTTTCAATTTAAAATGGTTAGAAAACATAATGCTATCATTCTTCAACATTCAAAAATCTGTCAGTCCTGTGCTCCACTCAATATCTTACCATTTTGCTGAATCTTCCACACAGCATTTTGGGGTGGTTAAGATTTGAATTTATTAATGCCAGCGCCCCACACCGCAGCTTCAATTTTCTATCATACCTTCGCACGTCGTCTTTCCATTGGTGAAGAAAATGGCAAACCTTTTTAAGCTAATACACAACATCTTCGATTTAGGTCACATGGCATCTTAGCAGGCTCTATACAACATCTTGGAGAATCTCCATTTCTCCACACAGTATCTTGGAAGGATGCCAGGACAACCTGAGCTCTCTGTAATTTGACACGACGTC
Organism: Codiaeum variegatum; assembly: GCA_948294925.1. NCBI lineage: Eukaryota > Viridiplantae > Streptophyta > Magnoliopsida > Malpighiales > Euphorbiaceae > Codiaeum > Codiaeum variegatum. Next base: position 3,041 of record CAOJBK010330073.1, on the reverse strand, counting down.
TTAGCATTTCAAGATTTTTTCACATGGCGTCTTAGAAGGAATTGTGTGGAAAACTTTAACTATAGTGCCTAAAACTAAAATTTTCAAGTTAGTTTCTCAAGCATTAATATATATAAGACAATAAACACATGTATAATCATTTTTCTGCTTGATAATTGTAAGTTATGCATATATTATACATATCAAACTCAATTTAACTAAACTCTAATTTTACAATCATCAAAATATAAAGAGACAACATTCACCCTTTAGTCAATTTTTGCAATTTGATGGACTTGATGGATGCTCTAGTTACATTGTTTCTGGAAGTGTTTTTGCTTGCTACAGTGGACATGATTATACATGACAATATCAAAGAAAATACTATCAAATTGAACTTTTTAGGGGAAGTGCACATCATGTTGCACTTCCAGTGATTGATAATCGTAAAATCTTCATCTGTCAAATCCTTTATCGGTTGTACTAGTAGATGCCTCTTTAATTATTGTTGCCAACTTGTATGTGAAGTCTGGTGAAACTGTGATTGATACAGTGTGTACATCTACAGAGTTTCATCATGAGATTACTCATGAGCCATAAAAGATTCGAAGGAACAATGATTACCTGAATGTAGGAATGTCAATGGGTAGGGTAGTACAATACCCTTATCCATACTCGAAGGATGATACGTTACCTATATCCAAATCCATATCCATTCAGGTAATCAGTTTCAAACCCATATCCATAGGATTTTGGATAACCCTCGAGTAACCCATCACCCAAATAATTATATAACTACTTTTAATATTTGTATTTTATCCATATTTTATAATTAATAAATAAACACATATTAATTATAAAACATATATTAATAATAGAAATAAAATACTAAAAATTGAATATTTTAAAATTTGTCCAAATATTCAAATTTCACATATTAGGTATACAATTATTAAGTCATAAACATATATAACCTAAAAAAGAAAATTATTGAAAATACATTCATCTGAATCAACACACTACAAATAAGTTCACTTATAATATATAGTAGAATTTGTAAGATATATGTGTTGCGTTTACTATAAAATTATATTATTTTATGATTTTTAATAAGATAAATTTAAAAATATATTAAAACTAACCATAATATACATATAAATAAATACTTTGGGTAGGGTATGAGTACGGATATGGATAGGATATGGATAGGGTACTATACTATCCATATCCTACCCATATTTATTGCAATCTTTTCGGGTATGAGTAAACTCGAGTTTTACTTGCTTTGACAGGGTAGGATTCGGGACGGTACCCACGGGTACTTGAATGTGATTGTACTTTGGTCTGATTATCGTGCTTAGAACAGAGCTTATGAATGTTATTTCCCTTGTATGTATCTAAGATTTTTGCAAAATATTATTTGGGTTTTTCATAATGATTCTTGCTAAAACAATTAACTCTAACTGAGATATGGGTTCAAACTGAGTAAAAGAATAAGAATGACAATGAGGCGGGACAGTGACAGATTATGTCTAACCCGCCCCTGTCCCGCATCCCGTCCCCGCCCTGTAATCTGCTAGATTGTTTATTTTATGCTCAATCCTCGTCTTGCCTAAAAATCACCACTCCGCCTCGTCCCACCCAAATATTTTTATATGATAATATGATTAAAAAATTATAAATATGTTAAATTTGTAACACATAAATATGATTTTTCAATATTAATCATTCATATTAATATAACTTTAGGTTTTAATCAAATAATTAGAGTAATAATTAACATAAAAATATTATTTCAAAAAAAATGAAAATATAGATATAAATTAAATATATATATATTTATATATAAATATTAAACCGGGGAAGGTTCGGAGTGGGTTACGGGGCGGGTTGAACAAATACCGACCTTGTTCCACGCTGTTATATTTTATAACGGATTAACTCATAACTTGATCAACCGTTAACTAACCCGCTCTATCCGGGTTGGGTCCAGATATGTTTAACATAACTTTAATTCTAGATTCACTAATTTCTCCATTACTAGTATATGTTTTTAAGTTTGGATTGACTATAATTGAAGAGACCAAATGGTTGATCACATTCATAATCATCTCCTTGTATTGCGCTATAGCTTGAATTTCATTGTCACAAATTGACAATTTTTCTTAATTTTAAACCATAATTTTGATTGATGGCTGTATTTTGTACAAATTATAATTATCATCTGCACATGGGTGTGTAACATTCAATTGGATTTCAAATTGCCCATTAAGAACATCGACTAAGACCAAATATTATATGCTACATTGTAAAATATTTTGCTCTTGTTTCTTTTTTTTTTTTTCCAATAATATATTTACATTGAAAAAGAATTATGAAAAACTAACTTAAATTATAAATAAAAATATAAATAAAAATTTATTTTTTTCATAAATAGAACAATTTCATATTAGGCTGCAATTTTTATTTATTTATTTTGTGTCACAAACTGTTTTTTTTTTGTTATAATTCGATCAGATAAGGCGATGACACCCATTTAAGAAGTATCACCACACACTATTGTCTTGTGATTTCTACCATTAGTAATGGTGGACACAATATTTTTTTTGAAGGGAGCCCACTATTTTTTTTAGGGTTATATTTAAAGTTTTTTAATTTTAAGAAGTATAAATATAAAAAATTATTTAAAAATTTGGACAGTAAATATAAAAATTGTCAAAAAAAATTATATATAATATTATAAAAAATATAAAATTTGGAGCGGATGACCTCCTGTTTCTCTCTTTAGATCCGTCACTGACTATTAATAAATTAGTAATAAAAGTGTTTATATAATTTGTTTAATCCTACGTGACGGACATGTGATAGGCGGCAAATTTGTATTAAAACTCAATTAATGAAAATTAAATATTCAAATAGATATTTAACTATACAAAATTCTCATTTTAAGTCTAAGTGGCAGTAATTTAAGTCATAATTTACTTGAAAATTGATAGCTAAGGTCTCTGCTGCAACCTTCCTTGATTGAAGCTGTTGGACCCCTTTAAGTCTCTCCATGTACT
>CAOJBK010329822.1:0-12235 GCA_948294925.1 Codiaeum variegatum | reverse complement strand
CGTCTATCTTTGTTTCAGGGAGCTAGTCTTAATTTTAGGATGAAATCCGCCAAAATTTCTATAAAAATTTTGCAATTTCTAATATGTGCTATATTAATGTGATTGTTGTTATCTTGATCATGATTAAAGCTTAGAATTGGGGTTCTATGGGCGTTTGATGGCCTTAAGCCTACCTATATCCTAGGACCATCATATCTCTGATTGGGGGATGTGACAAAGTTGTTATTAGAGCAATGGTTTGCCTAGGGAAAACTACGAAGCATAGGATTCTATACACCCTTATGTTTCTGTTTACTTAGATTAGCTTGCATCATCGATATTAATAATGTAAATCTACTATGTTTCCTGTTATTAGCTTTTGGAATTGCGTTCCCGACCTGGTCGAGGCTGAGGCCGAGACTGCGGTCACCCGTGATGAGATATTCCATTTGAGGAAGGATCCATAAATAGAATTAAAACTGATGTAGTTCCTCCACCTCCTCTTGTACCACGAGTGGATGGTAATGAAATGGCACAATAACTAGCACAATTTAGAAGGGGAAATGAGATGCTTCAGCAGCAGCCACTTCAGCAGAGGCAATAATAAGTTCCACCTGTTGCTCCTACTCCAGTGGCTCATATTCCTCTTATCCTTGTAGCACCTGCTTCCCTCATTGCTCTAGTAGCCTCGATTATCTCTCCAGTGGTACCTTCACCGCCACCAGATATCCGAGTAGTGCAGAAGTTCCGTATGAAAAATTTCTGAAGCTGAAACCAATGGAATATAAAGGTGGAGAGGATCTTACAAAATTCTTGGAATATATGGAGGATAAATTAAAATTACTCATATTTATGATTAAAAAAAACCATTGAGTATGCTAGGTACTAGATGAAGGAGGATGCTAAGGCATGGTATAAAAGGAGTATAGTTGGGTTACTTCAAGTGGATCCTAGAATGACCTAGAGGACATTCAAAGAATTGACCATTAATCAATTCATTCCAAAAAGTGTGAGAATAACTTGGTTAGTGGATTTTGAAAGACTTGAGAAGGCTCACGACTAATCCATTTCCGAGTATGATAAGTAATTCACCAAATTGAGCAAGTTTACTCCAACTTCAGTTCCGGATGAGGCTACATAGATTCAATGGTTCAAGAGGGGTTTGGCTCCTTATATTTATAAGAATCGTACCCCTTTGTCTTTTACAAAATATTCAGAGGCTCTGGATAAAGCTAGAATGATTGAAGACAAAGAGATGGAAGTAAGGGAAAAAAGAGAGCAAAATAAGAAGGCAAAAACAGAGGGTTCTTCTAGACATAGCAAAGGTGATGGTGGGTCCAAGAAGGTTCCTGCAGCTAGTCAATCTATAGGGGCTTATAGAACTCAACAGAGGAGATCTCAGTCTAGACAAAGTACTTATGTCTTAGTTCCACAGACCAGCTGAAGTGCAACTTCTTCTGTTCCTTTGAAGGTTCCTATACCATTATGTCCATCTTATAGGAAATTTCATAAATGACAGTTCCATAGAGACACCGAAGCTTATTAAAAATGTGGGAATCAGAGACATTTTGTTAGAAATTGTCCATTTCTAACTGCTGACAAACCACAAACATCTTAACCACTATTCAAATGGAAAGAGTGGGAAGTACACCTATTTGTAAGGGTAATATGGGTAGAGGTATAGAGATGGGAAGGTATACTGGGTAGACTTTTAGCCAGACATCTAGTCAAGCTTCTTAGGGGAGAGGCTGAGGGAGATTATTTTCTCTGACACAGAGTGAAGCTCATGGTTCTAATACCATGATTACATGTATTCTTCCTATTCATACTATTGATTCACGAGTTCTATTTGACTTTGGAGCTACACACTCATTCATATCCCCTTATTTTTTCTAAAAAAAAGTATTTGTTGCTTGTGAATTGCTTGAAAATCCATTAATAATGACTACTCCTTTAAGGGAGGAAGTGGTAGTTCAAAATGTTTTCCATATCTGTAAGGTAGGGATTTCTGACAAAACACTAGAAGTTGAACTTATAGAGTTGCTTGTGTAACAATTTATTATTATTATGGGTATGGATTAGTTATCAAGACTCTTTGCTAATCTTGATTGCCATAATAAGAAACTTGTGTTTCAACCTCTTTATAGGGAAGTATTTGAATATCAAAGAGATCAAAGTGAAACTCCTTATAATTTAATCATTGCCATCAGAGCTAGAAGATTACTATAAAAGGGATGCCAAGGTTATTTGGCATATGTCAAGATGATAGTGTGGAAGTTATAGAGATAGAGAAAAATTCCTATAGTTGATGAATTCTTAAATGTGTTTCCTGAAGAACTTCCAGGGTTACCACTCGAAAGAGAGGTCGAGTTCTCGATTGAGGTGGTACCAAGGACTGATCCAATTTCCATAGCTCCTTATCGTATGGCTGCAATTGATCTAAAAGAATTAAAGACACATTTGTAGGATTTTCTTGATAAAGGATTTATCCGCCCTAGCACTTCACCTTGGGGTGCACCAGTTCTCTTTGTCAAAAAGAAAGATGGGATGCTGCGATTGTGTATTGATTATCAGCAGCACAATAAAGTCACTATTAGAAATAAATACCCACTTCCCTAGATAGATGGCTTGTTTGACTAGTTGGACAGGGAAAGTCATTTTTCTAAAATAGATTTGAGATCAGGCTACCATCAATTAAGAATATGAAGGGAAGATGAGTCTAAGATAGCTTTCCAGACTAGATATGGCCATTAAATATTTTTGGTGCTACCATGCGGGCTGACAAATACTTCTGCTGCTTTTATGGATTTGATGAATCGGGTCTTCAAACCCTACTTGTACAAGTTTATCATTGTCTTTATTGATGACATTCTAGTCTACTCAAAAAGTCAAGAGGAACATGAAGAGCACCTTCGAATTGTCTTGCAAACTTTGAGAGAGCATCAATTAATTACCAAGTTCTCAAAATGTGAATTTTGGCTTCATAAATTTTACTTTCTAGGGCATGTAATCAATAAGGATGGACTCTAGGTTAAACCAAAGAAGGTAGAAGCAATTCTAAATTGGCCTAAACCTACTAATGTGACTGAAATTAGAAGTTTTTAGGGTTTAGCCAGCTATTATAGAAGATTTGTCAAAAGATTTCTCTAAGATAGCTGCTCCTTTGACCAGACTCACTCAAAAATAAATGAAATTCTAATGGATGGATGAATGTGAAGGAAGCTTCCAAAGACTCAAAACTTTTCTTACAACTGCGCTAATGTTGGCTCTTCCTTCAGAAGAGTGAAGTTATAATCTATTATGATGCATCAAAAGTGGGACTCAGTTGTGTTCTGATCCAACATGGAAAGGTAATAGCTTATGCTTCTAAAAAATTAAAGAAGCATGAGTTAAATTATTCAACCCATGATTTAGAGATGGCAGCGATTATTTGCTTTTAAAATCTGGAGACATTCCTTATATAGCGAAAAATGTGAGATTTATGTTAGACTGACTGGGGTAGCAATCTTATTTTGATGATAACAAAACTACTTTGCTTTAGATATATTGTATGTTTTGAAGTATTGTTGATTCTTATTAGATGTGATGCCACCTAATGCTGTGTAAGAAGCCAATGCATCTAACATTACTTGAAGAAGATCCAGAAGTGAAGACCTGTTCAAATTTAGGTAGCTTAGATTTTAGGAATTTTTTATTGTTAATTGGATTACCTTTTATCATTCTCATTATTGTACATGTGATCTAATACATTTCATTAAAATTTCTTAGGACAAAAATAAACTTTTAGAAGCAAAACCAAATATGTCAGCATGCATTTGATAACATAAAAATGATCTTTCAAAACATTCTACTTAGTATTGGTTCAAACAGTAATGTGTCAGGAGCATTTAAGGATTTTTCCCGTTTTGCCACTATTCACTTGACACAGTTTCTCCTTTCAGCCATCTTCCTGTCTATCATCATATTAAAAGTAGACAGACACAATGCTCTAAGAAAAAGAGTTGTTGTAAGAAGAAAAATATTTTTGTAATCTATTTTATTTCTGAAATTTGAAATTTCCCTCCAAAATCACCTTCATCTTCAAACTCTATAAATACTCAAGATCTTTCATTAATAAGGTGGTTCATGCATCTGCTGATGCTTTGAGAAGAAACACTTTATATCTGAAAATTCAAGAGATGCATTTATTCTTCTAAATTCTCTTTGTCTCTTAAGTATTTACTTCTCAATCATCATTGAAAAGAATTTTTCATGCATTAACTCATCTCAAATTTGTATAATCATTTTCATACATCTTCTTTAATTTGAGATCAAAACAAAAAAAAATCCTTTTCTCATACAAATTCCTTGAGCATTTAAAGTTGATTCATATAGGAGTTTGTAATTTTCACTTTATTTTGTTAATCTTTATATCTGTAAGTGTAATTTCCCTTTAGTGGCTTGTACGCCTAAATGTTGTGTTTGAGGGAGTCACAAATACCCCTAAGAATGTGAGGGTTATCTATCCCTGATGTAGGTGAGAGGTTATTTACACGCCTAATGAAGGTCTGAGGGATTAGGTCAGGAATAGATCCTTATCTAGGTTAGCTTGCTAGAGTTGTAAAGCCCATTGAAATAGAAGTACTTAGGGAAATCTTAAGGTTTGATCCTTAAGGACTGGATGTGGGTCTTAGTACCAAACTAGGATAAACTTGTTGTGCCTCTTATGCTTTATGGTTTTTATTTCTCATTATGCTCTCTCTCATCTAAAAGTGTGTTTTGCAAAAATCTCTCCACTTAATTGCTTTTATACATCAAGTGTCCTATTTACATTTTAAAAGCCTTAAGTTAAATTGATTAGCTTCGGATGCTTCTAAAAGATTTTCTGGCATACTGCTGATGATATCTTCAAAGTGCTTCTAAGCATAATTAGATAACAATGTAGTCTGTTTCAGTTATTCATTAGACGCAGTTGAATCTAATCTTCTTGAATAGCATTTAAAGTGATCATTTCATTAGTTAACTAAGCTAAATAGTGTATTCATACATCTCATCATTAGAAAGAAAATATTAGCAAGGAACCTGCCAATTCTTAGGAAATTGCCTCATCTCTTGGTTTAGCAAGAAACAAACACCAGTGGCCTTGTTTACTATTGAAGCTGAGTATGTAGCAGCTGGACAATGTGTGGGTCAGATTCTATGGATGAAGAGGCAGCTTGAGGATTATGGCATGTACTTTAAAGACATACCCATTAGATACAATAATTCAAGTGCCATTAATCTATCCAAGAATCTAGTTCAACACTCAAGAACCAAGCATATTAAGGCATGTCATCATTTTATTTGGGATCACATCCAAAAGGAAGACATCCAAATGGAATTTGTTCCATATAATCAATAGCTAGATGACATCTTCACTAAACCACTTCCAGAAGAAAAATATTATGGTATTACAAGATCTCTTGGTATCGGTACCCTAACCTAGCTTTCTTATTTATGTTCATAATAAACATGCCTAGATGCATGAAATAAGGTTAGAAGCAGTCTCATCTAAGTCATTGAATCACCCTTTACTGAATATTAGATGGTTCTATGTCTAATAAATTATTCTTTACTTGATGTGTGTGCTATATGATTTGATGGTCTGACATTGAAAAATTAGAAAACGTTGAATTGATTTGGTTTGCACATTGATCAATGTATGGAAAATATAATTTGTGTGTGTCGTCTTATCATAACTTTTTTATTGAGAACACAAAAGATAACTTAAGAAGGAAAATGACAAAAAGTGAATTAAAAGTAGAATGCTAAAATAAAAAATCTATTTATTAAAATTATAAAAAAATGATGAAAATGCGTGTCAGATAAAAATAATGAGAAAATGTGCATGTCTCTCTTTCTCTCTCGATTTTTTCTTAACCTTGAAAATTGGTGTAAGTGACTAGTTATTAAAAGAAGTTATCGAGAAAAATTCCTTTTCCACTTCCTATTTTGATTTTAAATATTTAGTTAAAGGCATTAATCTCTTTGATTGCCTAAATGTTCACCAAACAAACAACCAAACACTCTCTCCTTCTATGTCCACCTCTCTCAAATCCTAAAAATCACCATGGGCAAACAAAAAACTTCAACCTCCTTACCACCTACTCAGAGATGAAAACCCATACAATCATCACCAGTACCATGTGTTTTAGAGGATTCCACTAAATATGGGCTTACTGTTCCTCGCGTGGTTGACTAGAAAGTTTTTGGAACAAGCAAGTTCAAGTTTAAGGAATGGTTTGCCTTTCAAAAGTGGGTACAATTTGTCTCCCTGGTCTTGCCATTTTATAAATATAATATGAAAGAGTTCTACTCCTCTATCACAAAGGAATCAGATTCAATGATAAAAATATCCATTGGAGGAGAGATGAAGACCATTACTGTGGAGCTTTTAGCAAAAATTCTGGAAATTCCTTACTATGGCACAAAAATGTGGGGAAACTCTAAATTTATCTCGAGTTACCGCAAAAAAGAGTTCTTGGAAGAACTTATGGGTAATACGAGTAACCTAAGCACCACTTCTATTGATTATGAATTACATGATCACATGGTGCACAAAATCATTTGTCATATCATCTATCCTAGAAGGGGTAGTTATGTTTATGTGACAAATGATGATGCATGTATAATGTGGCATATAATGAAAAAGAAACCATTTTATCTGGCATATTATATGCTAAACACCATGATTCATACAAGGAAACTGGAAAAATGCCCTATGCTATTGCTTTAACAAAAATCTTCACTCACTATAAGATCAATCTAGAGCACTCCTCTTCAATAAGACAATCTAACTATTTGGGAAAGAATAACCTGAAATACATTAAGTATAGTGGTAGTTCTTCAAAGGATTGTGAGAAGAAAGTTATGGCAGAGGGTGAAAAGAAGGGATCAATGAAGGTTAAGCATACTACTAAGAAAGGGAAGTTTGTTGTTTAAGAAGGATTGAGTGAATCTTATAATGATGATAAAATTTCCATGGAACCATTGATAGAGGATGTTGGAGAAAAGGGTATAGATGAGAAAGATGATAAGGGTAAGATGGTTGTGTCTAGTAAGGTGGAAGAGACTGCAACTAACCCTTCAATAGATTTGAATGAGAATGTTTATATAGATTTAATGGAGATTCAGAATCTGGGTGAAGCTTTCATGTAGCTTATAAGGAGGATTCTGTTCATTTTGAAGAAGTTGAAGAGGATGAGTATGCTAAGGGAGTTAGACAACATTATGAAAGCTCATCAGAAGCGGACCCTGAGAAAGAGAAAGGAACAAATTGAGTCTGTGAACTTTGCTGAGATGATGGCTGAGTTCAGAGCCTCTAAACAGGCTATTATTGATGAGATTCAAGATATTCATGCTAAATTTAGATTGAACTTGGAGCACTTGGATGAGGAGTTATCTAGAAAGTTTCAAAAGGTGCAAGACGAACTAATGGAAAAGATTGCAAATCTTGAGGAAAGGATTTTAACTATGCCATCTATCACCAAAACAAGCCTGGAGAATGTCTAGAAGTGCATGGATGATATGGTAGCAAACTTGAAGGTCTTAAAACCTAGAGGCAAGTCCCTAGCCACCACACAGTGCACTATAGCAACTAAGGACCCAGGAAAAAAAAGATTAGTAAGAAGCTTCTGTTTCTAAAAGTTATTTTTGTTTATTTTTTACTATAGTTTCTTAAACAATGCTTTTATTTTATTCTCTAAGTTGTAATTGTGGTACAATGTTTCTTTTTCCCTTTTGCTACTGACAAAATGGTGGAGAGGAACCCTTGTGTTTTTATTTTCTTATATCTTAGGATATAGTGGTAATTGTAGGAATGAAACTTAGGCAATAGATTCATGGCCTCAGGGGGAGCCATGCTAGGCTAAAACTTGCATAATTTTGGATTATTTTTTGTTGTTGCTTTGTGAATGGATTATATTGCCTATGATATGTTTAGTTATGCATACTTGCCTATCTTCTTAAAATTAGAAAGCTTAGATTCATGGGGAGCTTATTCTTCTATATGCTTCTGAGTCTAACCCTTTATGTATGTCATTGCATAAGCTTTGTCATCATAAAAAAGGGGGAGATTGTTAGACTGACTGATTTAGCAATCTTATTTTGATACTAATAAAAATACTTTACTTTAGATATATTTTATGTTTTGAAGTATTCCAAATGCTCATTAGATTTGATGCCACCTAATGTTGTGTAAGAAGCCAATGCATCTAATGCTACTTGAAGAAGATCCAGAAGTGAAGACCTGTTCAAATTTAGGTAGCTTAGATTTTAGAAATTTTTTATTATTAAATGGATCGCCTTTTATCATGCCTTTTATTGCACACGTGATCTAATGCATTTCATAAAAATTCCTTAGGACAAAATTAAACTTTTAGAAGCAAAACCAAATGTGTCAGCATGCATCTAATAGCATAAAAATAATCTTTCAAAACATTTTACTTAGTATTAGTTCAAACTGTAATGTGTCAGGAGCATTTAAGAATTTTTTGCATTCTGTCATTGTTCACTGACACAGCTTGTCCTTTTAGTCATCTGCCTGTCTAACATCGTATCAATAGCAAACAGACACAGTGCTCTAAGAAAAAGAGGTGTTGTAGAAAAATATTTTTGTAATCTCTTTTATTTTTGAAATTTGAAATTTCCCCCCCAAATCATTGTCATCTTCAATCTCTATAAATACTCAAGCTCTTTCATTAATGAAGGTGGGTTTATGCATCTGATTCTTTGAGAAGAAACACTTTATATCTGAAAATTCAAGAGATGCATTTATTTTCTAAATTCTTTTTGTCTCTTGAACATTTACTTCTCAATTGTCATTAAAAAGAATTTTTCATGCATAAACTCATCTCAAATTCTTTTAATCATTTGTGCAAATCATCTTTAATTTGAGATCAAAACAAAAAAAATTCTTTTCTTATACAAATTCCTTGAGCGTTTAAAGTTGATCCATATATGGGTTTGTACTTTTCACTTTATTTTGTAAATCTTCATATTTGTAAGTGTAATTTCCCTTTAGTGGCTTATGCGCCTAAATGTTGAGTTTGGGGAAGTCACAACTACCCTAAGAATAGACTGTAAGGGTCATCTATCCTTGATATATGTGAGAGGTTATTCAGATGCCTAATGAAGGTCTGAGGGATTAGGTGAGGAATAGATCCTTATATGGGTTAGCTTGCTAAAGTTGTAAAAGGGTTTTCTCTAGCCTATTGAAATAGAGTTACTTAGGGGAAATCTTAAGGTGTGATCCTTAAGGATTGGATGTAGGTCTTAGTACCAAACCAGGATAAATTTGTTATGCTTCTTATGCTTTATTGTTGTTATTTCTCATTATGCTCTCTCTCATCTAAAAGTGTGTATTGCAAAAATCTCTACACCTAATTCCTTTTATACATTTAGTATCTTATTTACATTTTAGAAGACTTAAGTTAAAATGATTAGTTACGGACGCTTCTAAAAGCTTATCTGGTAGACTGCTAATGATATCTACAAAGTGCTTCTAAGAACAATTATATAGCAATGTAGTATGTTTCAGTTATTCATTAGATGCAGTTGAATCTAATCTTCTTAAATAGCATTTAAAGTGATCATTTCTTAAGTTAACTAAGATAAATAGTTTATTCATACATCTCATCATTTGAAAGAAAATATTAGCAAAGAAAGAGTGAAGAAAATTTTACAGTCATCTAATTCACCCCTTCTTAGACGCTTGACTGTACTTTTAATTTAAACCAATCACAAGAGCTTGAAGTACATTTTTTAGTAAAGAGATTTGAATCTCAGACAGAGGCATTGGATGGAATTGCCGAAAGATTATGATTGTGATATATTTTTTTTTCCATCTAGGAAGAGCAAATGTGGTTGCATATGCCTTGAGCCAGAAATCACCAAGGAGTTTGGTTCACATTCAGGTGTATAGAAGAACCTTGACCAAAGAGATACAAAGCTTGTTTGATATGGGTGTTCAATTCGAGGTAATTGATTCTCAAATTTTATTAGCTTTTCATGTCAAACCTCTTTTAATCGATTAAATTAAAGATAGGCAAGATAAAGATCCTCCGCTAATGAAGTTAAAACATGATGTAGAAGCTGGAAAAGCTCCTGGTTTTATTATAAATAATGCACAATGAGATACAATACTCGGTTATGTGTTCCTGCAATGGATGACCTATGGGAATAAATTATGAAAGAATCTCATTATGTTGTCTATAGGGTACATCCAAGTGCAACTAAAATGTATCATGATGTGAAAAGCTCCTATTGGTGGAACGAGATGAAGGCAAATATAGCGGAGTTTGTAGAAAAATGTCTGACTTGCCAACAAGTTAAATTTGAGCACTAAAAGCCTTTATGGTTGATTCATTAATTACCACTACCATAGTGGAAATGGGAGAGAATAATCATAGACTTTGTAGTTGGGTTACCGAGAACTTTGAGCAGACATAACTCAATTTGGGTAATTGTTGATCGGTTGATGAAATTCATTCATTTCCTTCTAGTCAAAACTACTTACTCAACAGCTCAGCATGCTTAGTTATACATTGATGAAATTATGCGTATCCATCGAGTTCTATTCTCCATCATTTCTAATCGAAGGACACAATTCACATATAGATTTTGGTTAAAATTACAAGATTCAATGGGCACCCGCCTAGACTTTAATATAGCCTTCCATCCCCAAATGGACAAAAAATCTAAAAGAACCATACAAACCCTAAAAGATATGTTATGAATGTGTATTCTAGAATTCGGGGGTAATTGGAATAAACACTTTCCACTGATCGAATTTTCTTATAACAATAGTTATTACAGCACGATTAAAATGGCACCCTACGAAGCATTATATGGAAGAAAGTGTAGGTCGCCTTTATGTTGGGATGAGGTAGGTGAAAAATACATTGAAGGACCTAAATTGATTCAATATACTTCCAAAAAAATACCTCTCATCAGGGATCGGCTGAAAATTGTTTTCAGTCGATAGAAGAGCTATGCTGACCCGAAAAGAAACGACTTACAACTTTCCATTGGCGATCATGTATTCCTAAAATTCTCACCAATGAAAGTTGTGATGAGATTTGGAAAGAAGGGGAAATTGACATCGAGATACATTGGTCCTTTTGAGATTATAGAGAGAGTTAAAGATGTTTCCTATCGCTTGGCTCTACCGCCTAGCTTAGATAATATCCATCCGATTTTCCACATTTCCATACTTCAAAAGACCATTTTTGATTCAGTGTTACAAGCTCAACCAATAGATACTAATCCAGATTTGACATATGAAGAAACTCTTGTATCCATAATCGACAGAATGGTTAGAAAACTCCAAAATAAGCCAATCCCAATAGTTAAGGTGCTATGGCAGAATCAGAAAATGGAAGAATGTAATTGGAAAAGCGAGCAAAGTATGAAAAATCAATATCTGCATCTGTTTCTTATATATTAGAAATACCAAAAATTGTATCGAACGTTCCAATCTTAATGAAATAAATATCATATTTATAATAGATGGTTTTCTTTTGAAAATTCGATGACGATTTTTTTTAAGGAGGGTAGAATGTAACAGCTTAAATTTTAGTATTTTAAATTTATTAAATTGTTAGCATTATATAAAAATATATATTTTGATCGATAATATTTTAATAACTAAATCGAATAGTATTTGTCAATAAATGATTTTAGTGAATTTTTAGAAATTAATTAAGATTTTAATTAAGATTTATTAATATAATAAAATTTTATAATAATAATAATATAAAAATAAAATTTTAAAAAAAGATAGAGGTGGAGACAAGTTAACCAACTTTGACTATATATATATATATATGTGTGTGTGTGTGTGTGTGTGTGTGTGATTTATGGTAACTGAGCCTATTGGATCCAACTGATTTATGATTTTGATAATTGATTTTTGCATATCATATATAAATTGTGCATAGTATATTAAAATAAAATAGATTCCAATTAAAATTTGTTATTGCATATTGTGAAGCAGTTATAAATTTTCAAAAAGAAAAATTTACTAATTATTTAATAAAGTTTTTTGAAACCAAAAAGAGTAAATATATAAGAAAGTTAAGAAAAACTTTTAAAATTATTATTAGAGCTACAACTAAACTTAATGATTGTAAGTATAAGATAGTTGTTTTAAGTTTATAAAATAATTTATTTTTTGATGCCTCGTGGATATAAAAATATTTTAGAATATAATACTTTCCGTCTTGAATTTGAAATTCAA
>CAOJBK010329724.1:0-11298 GCA_948294925.1 Codiaeum variegatum | reverse complement strand
GTCAGTAATATTTTTTTTTTGTAGTGATGCCTCATTATAAATTTAATTTTATTGAGAATATATATATATATATATATATATATATATATATATATATATATATAAGAAAGAATCAAAAGACTAACACCAAGAGCAAGCTATAAATGAACTTATAAGGGAAAGGAAACTCCGTCAATATCTTCAGGATAAGACCTTGAACACACAGAAAAACTACTAGCTTGTTGTTGCACTCAAAGGCTAAGTTAGCCAGCTGTTTGCACACTTGTTAGCCGCCTCACGGAAGACATGACATAACCTAACTTGCATTCTGATGCTGGACATCCACTGAATGTTGCGAATGAGTTGACCAAACTGGTGAGAAGAGCTACTGCCATGAGATAACAGATGCATCACTAAAGCATTGTCTAATCTCATAGTTAAGCAAGTAATTCCCAGCTGCTGAGCAAGCTCGATACCATTAAGCATAGCCTATCGTTCTACATTAACAATAGAATAGACCCCCAAGTTAGCCATAAAGCTTCTAACCCATTGGTCATCATGCCCATGAATGAGCCCACAAACAGTAGCTTTGTTGACAGCACCACGAAAAGCTCCATCTGCATTAAGCTTCTAGGAGCCATTGCTGGAAATGACCAACCAATTAACCCTTTCTCATTACCCTGATTGCTAGCATGAGAGTTTTCTTGCAAATTTTGATCAAAAGTTATGGCCTTAATTCGAATGATCTTAGAAGGATTGCTGGGTAAGACAAACTTCTCATAAAAAAATTCAACATTTCTCAATTTCTAGAGGATCCAACATCCAATTCCAAAAATAAGAGGCCAGTTGCCTGTCCCTTCAATATGCCAATCATCTTTCAAGTTAGCTTGCAACCAACTCTTTAAATCATAATTAAAGAACAACTCCCAAAACTGAGTAAGAACAATATTCATCCAGATTGGTTTTGAGACATCACAATCTTTGAGAACATGAAAGAGATCCTTTACAATCCTATTACAGAGCTAACAAGAAGCATCATGGAAAAGCTTTCTTCTACAATGCTTTTGATTAGTAAGAACTCTATTATATAGTCAAAACCACAAGAAATAACGAACTCTTTTAGGGCCTGTCCACTTCCATACTACATCCCACATATTATCAACAAAGCTCCAATCCTCAGTCACAAAAAACTTATAGGCAGATTGAAAAGAAAACTAAGCTGATTGAGATAAACTCCAATGCGGCATGTCATCACCATCCAAGTCGAGGGGGAGGGGATGATCTAGGACCTGGTAATGTAAATAATGATCCAATACACACCAATTCCAATCACCCAAATGAGACACAAATTCATTCACCTTACTGTGTAGGAGCTGGTCAGGAATAGGTTGAGTGATGTATTCGATAAGGGTCCTTTCCAAAGGAGTCCAAAAGTCCAGCAAGAAGTGAATATTCATCCTATTACCAACTGACCAAGCAATAACATTCATCGCCTTATCCAAACTTCTCCAAATGCCTCTCCAAAGAGAGGAAGAACTAGTTAATGTAGTGGCTTGATAACTATTTAGTAAGAAATTCATGTACTTCTCACAAAGTACATTCACTCAAAGGTCGTTGCTGCAAGAAAGGATTGACCAGGCTAATTTTAAGCGCACAACTTCATTCAATAATCGAGAGCACTGCAACCCCAGGATACCTCTATTTTTTGGATGGCAAATATAGCCTTAGGAGAGTAAATTAATTTTCCTATTAGCAAGACAGGAGCCCCAAAGAAAATCCTTGCTAATTTTATCGATGTTGTCACAAGTACCAGTAGGCAAAATGGCTGACAGCATAGCATAGAAAAGGACAAACATGAGCGAAGCCTTAGATCGAGTTGTCCAACCCATAAAAGATAGGTATTTCAAATTCCAAATGTGTAGCTTACTCTCCATTTTGCTTAACAACTGAATGTAAGTATGCTTATTAGTTCTGCCACGAAGCACAGGAACTTCAAGGTACCGACCCAAGTTATCTGTCACTTGGAAACCCAACCTGCTAGACACATTATCTCTGGTTTCATTATCATCATTTTTAGAGAATTATATAACAATTTTATATTTAGAAACTTTCTCCTCCAACGTATCACAAAACTGGTTAAGAACCTCCTCCACAATTTTGGCTTGTTGGATAGAGGCTTTGCCAAAAAGCATCAAATCATTGGTGAAGAAAACATGGTTCAAGGAAGGCCCTCTAAGCATAAATTTCACCAGTTTCTAACTCTTCTCAACCACTACCTTATTGATGAGGTGAGCAAGTCATTCCATACATATTATAAATAAGTATGGGAAAACAGGGCAACCTTGGTGAATAGCTAGAGTTGGGTGAAAACTATCTGTTAACTCTTCATTCAAGTTAATTTGGAATGAAGCAGTGGAGAGGCATTTGAGAATAACATTAACCAAACATGATGGGATCCCAATATTTATCAGAGTCTCAACCTCAAAACCCAGTGAAGATGATCATAAGCCTTCTCTGGGTCATTCTTAATCACCATAGCACCTCTTTTACCCTTCTTCTTAGTAATTGAATGCATGATCTCTTGAACCACTATGATGTTATAGACAATGTGCCTCCCATTCACAAAGCTGGATTGCATTAGTTTAATAATTTTATGCATAATAAACTTAATTCGATTCGCAATGACCTTCAAAATGAGCTTATAAGTGACATTAGAAAAGCTTATAGGCCTAAATTGACACCATGACTCTGACGCACTAACCTTGGGATAAGAATCATCATATCTTTATTAGTTTCAAGATTAATACTACCTCTATCAAAGACCTTTTTGACAAAATTAAAGAGATCTTTCCCCACCACATTCCAATGCTTTTGGTAGAACATGACTGATATACCAATAGAACCAGAAGGTTTAAGAGGTTCCATATCAAAGACAACCCTTTTAACCTCCTCAATAGAAACCTACCTAGCAAGAGCTTCATATTCTTCACTTTTAAGAATAGGAAAGCCTCCCATAATAGTTGTCCTCTTCCCCAAATCAATTGGAGCAAAAATCCCCTTATAAAATTGCATTATGCTCTCTCTCTCTTAAGATTTGTTGATTCAAGTACCATTTCCCTTCTTCTAATTTCATCGTTAATACTCGAGACTGACACTTCTTCTTATTGTCTAAATTGTGAAATAAGCAGAATTTTGATCACCCAGCTGAAGTCGATCACCCAAAGACTTTCGCTTTCAGTATAGCTCCTCGTAATAAAGAACTTCCTCATATTATGATAACAAATGCTTTTCCAGTTAAACCAATTTATCTAAATAATACACCTTTAAGTGGCATTGAATGTCATTAATGTGAGCTAACATCTTTTGATTATGGTGAAAAATGTTTCCAAACACCTCACGATTCCAGTGTTTAGTTTTCTCCATGAAGCTTGAGATAGAACTAATAAGAGACCCCATTGAAGCCTAGTTATGGTTGACAAAGACTTGTCAATACAGGTGGAGAGTCAAAGTTGCAATAAACCTATCATGAGAACCATTAGAATGAGAGATAGTAGGATTTATAGAAAGCAATAGAGGCTTGTGGTCTGAATACACCTTTTGTAGGTAGAGCTCCAAATCTAAGGGAAAAGAAGATAGCCATAACGTATTACCAACAAATCTATCGAGCCTTTCCAGAATGAGTCCCCGAACCTGAGTGTATTTAGGCCTAGATAACCCCAGATCAACCATACCAGCATCCTAAATCCAACCCCTGAATTTAGAGGATGTACCACACCTTCTGGTAAAACCTTCATTCTTATCTTTATGTGATAAGAGGGCATTAAAATCACCCCTAACTATCCAAGGTAAACTAATCTAATTTGCCATAGCTTGCAACTCAGGCTAAAAGATCACTTCTACATCTAGGGTTAGGACTATCATACATTGTGGTGAACATAAAATTCTAACCAGTTGGAATCAACACTTCTATAATAACCCATTAAAGAGAAAAGGTCAAAATGGATATGACAATACCCTTCTTCCAAAGCACCCAAATGCCTCCAGAGAATCCATTGGCTTCCACCCTGAATAAATACTTATACTTTGTAGCTTAATAACCTTGTCCACAAACCAGCTGCTAATACACGAATCAAGAAACACAACAATAGTAGACTAATGAAACTACAAAAAAGTTTGCAGAGATCTGCCAAAGGCAAGACTAGCGGCCCTTTGCAAATTCCAAACCAAAATCTTACATAGAGACATAATGATAAAAATAAAATAGATTAGGAGCGAAAGCTCAAACCATGCATTTGAAGACCTCAACAAGACATCAAATGTGGTAGATTCCCACTTCTAAAAAAGAGCAGTACTTTCTAGATTGGGTTGAGTGGCATTATCTCCTTGAGAAGGAGCTGCATTGGACTTCACCACCCCCTTCTTGATTGTATGAATGGTCTGCTTGAGATTAATCAGATTTTTATGTTTAGGCGGTCTACCCAATCATCTAGAACATTTTAGAATTGAAACATGATTAAGAGACTGATCAAATATCCCTAGCAATAACACTCTCAATAGGCTTACATAATATGGCAGTATGACTAGTAGAATCTAGCAAAGTGTGAATAGGATCAATATGATATTGAGATTGAAGGGGAAGAAGAGGCATAGATGAAGCACTAATTGAGTTGCCGACCTTAATATTTGACAATGGAAGTCTTTTACTAGCATTATCAGATTCTGGTAAGGATGGATCCGCAAGTGTACAGGCCATTCCTATAGCTAGTAATGAGTATAAGAGTATTGTCTCCCAAGGGAAGGATAACAAGTACCAAGTTTGTGTCTTCGACTGTTATTTAAATGATCAAATTCAAGTCAAGAATACTAAAACTAAATAAGAAATTGTAGACAATAAAGAAAATATAATGATAACAAACATCTAGGACATGGGGTTCATTTCACAACTCATTATTGTTCTTTAACTTACTTTCTAAATTATCTCTTCTTACGTGAATGCTAGACCTAATTTCTCTTAGTTAGATAAAAAGCTATCCCGAGTCAATTTACTAATATTCAATCTATTCCTAATAACTACTCTCATTATACTAGACAATAAAAAAAAACTCATTAAGAAATTTGAAAATTAGTTTTGATGTCTCTTAAGAGTAATTTATCCCTAAATATTATCTTCCCTAAGTTAATTGATTTCATGATATGAGTTTAAATCTCAACTCTCGTAATTTTCAAATAAACTCTAAAATCTAAGATTTAGTGATCAAGTAAACCTAACTTTAAGTACAAAATCAATTAAAGATATTCAATTGAAAAATCAAAATCTATTAAATAAATCAAGAACAATAAATCATTGTAGCAACTACATCACAAATCCTAGATTAAGAACTTAGCTACTCATATTTAGAATAATTAAATAAAGATCAAATCTAACAAATATTCTAAACATAATCCTTGAAATAAAATAAAAACAAATCATAAATAAAAGAGAATTAAAGTTTAAGAAATAAAAAATCTAAAAAAAAACTTGGAGTGAAGAAGTCTTTAGCTCCCAATCTTCCAAGAATCTCCAATCATTGTCAATGGAGATAAGAATTAGTGTTTAGAGGATATTTATGGAGGCTCCCTTTAATCTCTTCAAATTAAGGTTTTTCTATAGATTTTTCTTGCTTAAAATACTCTTCAAAAGCTGAAAAATAGAGAAAAATCTTGTAATTTTCGCAGGTGCTATTATGCATAGCCTATGCATAATTTCCCGTATGAATATGCAGAATTTTCAGCATAATTTGGACAATTTTGAATTTTCTGGTACAACTTGTGCAGAATTTTCAGCACAGCCTGTGCACAACTAAAAGCTCTTTTTTTCACTCCTTTTTGTCTCCAAAAAGCTTTAAATTTTAATTCATTGATTCCAAGCTTTATCAATTGATTTTCAAACACCATTCTTCTCCAATTTAACCTAAAAATACTACCAAAAACTACAAAAGACTAAAAGAAAATATAAAATTGAACAAAATAGAAAATAATTAAAATAAAGAAAACAATTAGGTATTAATCTCTAAAATTTAGTTAATATTTACAATAAATTGCTCAAGAAAATACATCAAAATTTAGGCACATCAGATTCAACAATCATCGACACATTTTCTTTCCCTATTGGTTTAGTTGCTATCTCCTTATCATTCTTTGAAGGTGCTTTCAAACTATCAATTGTTGTATTAGTATCCTTGATGCTTAACGGGCCATTATGTTTCTTGAGTGATCACTATTGCTGCATTTTGAGCTAGACGCCATAGTTGCAGCATTTGGAGTAATCAAAGAAGGACCAATTGTCATCCCCATCATACTGACATTAGCAACACCATTATCCTCAGGGAGATTGGCCAAAATATCAAACCTAGAACTTTGGACATTATGTTTAGTTACATCAATAGTATTTTCACTATCATCTTCCCCTCATTATTCTTTGAAGTTCTTCTACCTTGCTTAGGAGCATGCACCAAGGCTCTAAATTATCATTCATCGCTTATTGCAAAACCTCTTTATTGGGCATAACTTTACTTGAATCCCCTTTATCCAAATT
The DNA here is from genome assembly GCA_948294925.1 of Codiaeum variegatum. Taxonomy (NCBI): domain Eukaryota; kingdom Viridiplantae; phylum Streptophyta; class Magnoliopsida; order Malpighiales; family Euphorbiaceae; genus Codiaeum; species Codiaeum variegatum. The sequence continues at coordinate 4,745 of CAOJBK010329724.1, read as the reverse complement.
AATGGATTCGGTAGTACCTGGAGAAGCTTTGTATGGATAATCATCATTGACATGTGCATAACGACCACAAATATAACAGATGACCAATAAGTCTTTATATTCAACATCTTGGACAAAGCCATCAATGCATATTCTGGAAGGTAACAGATTCGAAAGGTCCAATTTCATAGCCACCCTAATGAATTTTCCCCTTTCTACTAGTTCAGTAGCATCATCAATTTTGATAACCACTCAAATTATACTTGCAATCTTAGAAAGAATGCTTTTCTAGTAATACTATAAAGGTAATCCAGGAAATCTAATCCAGGCGGCTATAACACCCATATTATTGTCAGCTATAGAGAAACTTGTGATCCAAGGTTGAACAATGAGGTAATGTCCCATTCCTGTCCAAGGCCCATTCAACAAGGAATCATGGTCGTCGTCCTCACGAAAGATCAATAACTTGATAACGGCTTCTAGGCCTCCAAAGGACTTCAATTCTAGAAATCAAGGCTCTGTAACCAATTCATCTTCCTAAGAGCTGAACTATTACTGTATTATCAAACGACTTCATCATCTCAGACTTAACTCGATCAGAAAAATCAATTGTAGGTACTCCTTGTTCCTTGGTGACTTTCATATCTTCTAGTGTCATGTTTAAATCTTGGCTCATCGAAGACTTGTCACTACTATCAATATGAATACTGGGATTCATCAATTTATCACTATAAGAACTCACATGTTGTTTATCTGCAGGAGGAACACCATCAATGGGTACCATCTCACTTTCCACGATGTCCGATTTATATTTTACTTTCATTGTTGAAGGATCCTCCTCCGATGGCAATGAAGGAGGTTCCATCACAAGCAAGGTATAGTCGGTCGTCAAATCCTAGTTTAGCTCAATTTTTTCAAATCCAATTAATTGAGATGATATTTTTATTAAATTAAAGTAAATTAAATAACTTAATTTAAATTACAAATAAAAATTTAAAATTATATTATATTAGATATTATTAGTATATATTTAAATAATTACTATTTTATTCTTTCTTTTTATGAAACAATTGAGAGTGTATATTTAGCAAATATGTAAATATACAATTTAATAATCATTTCTTGCATGAAAGACTATTTTTTCTTCATATAATTATCCTATATAGGACTTTTTTTTTTAGAATCAAACATTGATTTTATAACTCAAGGAATATAGTTTATATCATCATTGACAACCAATCCGTCAATAGACATAGGAAACTCATTCAACCAAATATTTTTCTCAAATGTATTAGAAGAAGCCATTTAAGAAAGGTCGTTTGAGAAAGCAGGTGAACAGGCTTATTATAATCTCTAGAAACATGAATACAATAAAAGAAATCAAATAAAGCAATCTTCTCCTATATAGGACTAATTGTTTAAGTATTAACCATTAACTATATTTTTCTAATTAATATTTTTAGTTTTAGTTTTATTAGTGAAAAATAATAAAAGCATCTAATGATTGCTATCAAGACTCAGATCCTTATAATATGGTAGTTTTTTTAATTTAATTACATCTATCCTTAAGTGTTCGGTAAAAGCAATAAAGCATATATAATTTTTTAATATTTAATAACAGAAAAACCATCATTTTTAGTAAAAATAATTTGTGAACTATTAAATCTAACCCATATTAAAATAACTTTCAATTTCATTATCTAACTTTACGTTTTATCATAAATCTACTACAAGACTCAAAACGACGTCGTTTAATAATAACAAAATCTAACTTTAACTACAAGTTTCTCCATGTGCATGCCTGCACAAGGGGGGGTGCAAGTCTTATTCCAAAATTTGACCTGATTTGATTGAACTAATATGCGCTCACACGCCATGCGTATATGAATTCACACATCCAACCCCATGTCTATAAAAAGATAGCTTCTCTTCTTATTTTAACTCACACAAATTCACTTTTCTGCACTCTGAAATTTTTCCTTCCTCAAAATTATTTTCTTTGTATTGATTGTGTTCAAATGCAAACAAAGTTCATTGTGATTTCATGCTAGTGCTGAGCAAAGAAATATTTCCTCATTGTATTATGGGAAACGAATGCTAAAACAACCTACATCAACTTAATATGTGATGAATCTGCTAATTCAAAACCTGATTCATCCTCTGCAGAATTCATTTGATCAAATATTTCATTGCAGAACACTTTAGTATTGGTCAAAGACCCAATGCTCTTAGATCCATCTGCTATAGAATAGATTCCAAGGTGAAAGTCGGCTTCTAAGACAGGTGCTTAAAATCTCGTTGCGCAAACATTTTTTGATGTTGTTTATAGAGGCATTTCTTCAAGTTCAAAGCCATCTGTTATGCTTGAATATAAAGGCACATTCATATCCATTAAGGTCAATCAAGCGGTATATGAAAAGAGGTAGAAGAATATGCTTTAATTGGCAGAATTACTCTGCTTAAGGGAGACACTTCATGGAGAATTAACAATTTATAAGGTAAACTCTCTAGCACCTATAATTTTAATAGTAAATAGAATCTCATTTCTCTAGGTAGATGCTATTATCATATAATTTTGAGCTCTTTGGAGGAGAAAAATCAAGTATGGAATAAGGGCTCTGTTAGTTTAAAATCAGATGTTCTTCTTTTACAACCGTGGTCTCGTAGATTTTGACACAAATGTGTAGAAGCCAAAAAACTCATAGGTTTGGGTTCAGTTTTTAAGGCTGCCATGGGACTACTAGCACGCACAGATTCTAGTTGATATTGCCAGAGGATTAGGAGAACCCTTAAAAACTGATAATGCAACATAGTCTGAAGAACTTGGGAACTATGTTCGTGTATTGGTTGACTTGGATTGGTCTAGTGATCTTCCTGATTCACTTGTGATTGAAAGAGTGGAAAAAAGCTTTTTCATTGATGTTGAATACGAAAATCTCCCTCCTTTTTGCTCCTTATGCTATAATATTGGTCGTTCTTTTTCTATTTACAGGCTGAATAATTCTAAGGAGACTAATCCTATTAAGTTTGTTTCTAAGCTTGTATTTTATAAAGATAAAGTTAAGGAGAGTCCTCCTAAATGGATTCTTAAAAAAAATCTAAGGTCTCGTTGACTAATGCTTTTGATAGATTATGTTCTGATGTTGCATATTCAACATTGTTAATGGGTGGGTGATGAATTGGCTACTAAATCTATGGCTCAAATCCCTGGGTGATGAATTGTGCCGAGTGGATAATGCTCCTATGTTCGATTCTTTGGCTCAACAAGCAGCAACTGTGCAACCAGATGACGCTCACTTTTTCATGCAACAAATGTAACACTTCAGTTGTTTTAGACTAGACAGATACAATTAATGATAATAGTAATGAGCCTAAGGATATGATACTGATGAAGTATATAACCCACGCCAGACTTCATGGGAAGATGATATAGAAAGGAAGGAAGCCGCTTGGATAACTGTTTAGAATAGAAAAAATCAGAATGCTAAGGATGGTTAGAAGAATTTATATGGTACCAAGAAAAATTATAAGCCTATTCTTATGTTGCTTCCTTCGCGGAATAGGCAGCCTCCGCTGAAATTTAATCTTTAATTTGCATTATTTTTTTTAATGAATTTAGTTGCTCCTCGAAATTGTATTGTTTATTTCTTTTATTATTTTTTTTTCTTTTTTAATAATATGGAATTAAACTCTAATTTTATAATTAAAAAAAAAAACTTAATATGTGATAAATCCTTTTTAAAAAAAAACCTTTTTTTACTGGCCACGAATTTCCTTTTATTCTATTCTGTTTTTATTCCCATTGTTTTAAACTAACCGTTTGTGTAGGCCTTTATTTACGTTCTCATCAAATTTAGGACACTTTCATTTTCATTTCTTTATCATTACTGTTTTTGTTATAATTGATCATTTTATAGTAATTTCTTTTCTAATTTTTTTCCTAAAAGATTGGGGTTTCAGGAATTAATGACCGCAACCAAGATTTCCAACTAGGTTGGCACTCCCTTAGCGACCTTTTCATCTTCGTGAGAGCTCAATAATATTATTAAACTTGAAAGAAAAATGACAATGTCAATTACAATTCGTTTGAGAACTATAATCAAAATAGAAAAACTCATTACAAAAGTCTGGAATAGAATACCACCAATGAGATTGCGGATGATGAGCATCGAAATTAGCTAAACAATCTGCAACTTTATTTCCTTCTCTGAAAACATGTGAAAAAACCAAGTCCAAAGACTGCAATTGCTCTTGACAATGAGACTAATTAAATCTGAAACTTCAAGGAACATTCATAGATTTCGTTTTGAAAAGAGTGACCACAAATATTGAGTCATATTCTAGCCAAAGTTTATGCCATCCCCTGTCCACTACCTTCGCAATAGCAAACATTGCTGCCCTCAATTCAACCATAAAAGCATAGCAAGAGTCAATGTGAAAAGCAAAGAACCACAATAAAAACTTCTATGATTCCTAAAAATCCCACCTGCCTAAAATGACCAGGCAAACCAAGAGATGAGCCATCAGTGTTAACTTTTATTACCCCAGGTGGAGGGCGTTGCTAAGTTACAGAAATAACTTTAGAGGATTTTCGAGGAATGCTGACAATATTTAAGTTTCAAAAAATATTAAGTTCATCCATAGTACCATTCATGCTCCCGACCCGAAAGTTATCGCTCTCCTTAATGCAAAACCAAATTGTTCTAAGCATATGATAAATTGAAATAGGTTCCCCTTCAAATATACAAGCATTTCGACTTCTCCAA